>JAPZDV010000007.1:20661905-20680782 GCA_029814665.1 Acanthurus lineatus
ACCAACATCCCTGAGATGATGGGAGGCTGGGCGCTGCTGATCAGATAACTGCTGGGCCATAAGAAATGGGTTCAACAGCTGGTTGACAGGCCTGGATTCCTGATTAAACTTGTTACCTTGTTCTTTTGAAGGAAATCTGGCTTTTTTAAAATATGTTTTTATGCTAAATATGAAAACACAAGATTTTTGCATTCTTGTAAGGAAAAGTGTCTGTGAAATACACCGCTGAAGAAGCATCTGTCAAATAAATGAAGACAGGTCTATTGTGGTTATAATAGACTTAACAAAAACAGCTGTTGGCTGCTCTGATATAAAATATTAATATCAGGCATATGTTTCTCTCCATTTAAATATAATATTTTTTTCAGGCACAAAACAACAATTTGCTTAATACAATGTAGGATAGACCTTATTTGTTAAGTATCAGTACTCTGAAGAAGGCACGGAATTATTTTATCTATGAATTATTTTGTCTAATAATAAAATAATAAGAGCTGTCCATTGAAAAATTTTTAGAGTTGAGGTGAAAACAACAGTCAGTATGCACTGGTGGAGCCCTCTACTGGACAACAGCATGCAACTGCCTTCTGAAACTTTCAACAGGTCCAACTGAGCAAAAACACTTTTTATACAGAGAAATATTTTAAAATAAAGACAGCCCATTGTGATGAACAAAACTTTAAAAGCACTCTAAATGGTTTCCACATACCAGATACATTCAGTCCTTTTTAGCTTAACAAGCTCATTCTGAATTCGACATACATTGATCAGTTCAGAACACTGTTCATTGTTGCAGTCTTGACTCAAGAGACTGTTGCTTTCTTTCTGCTGAAGACATTTTCCTGGAACCAAGCAGCCCACTTATCCGTACTTTTTGTAATTGAGGAAAAAAAGCATTCTTGCGACAGTTTATGCCAAACCTTTCAGAGCAGCACAAATGACTGAAACTTTCCTTTGTGATCAAAAAGGTAGAGCCAATAACGTTGCAATCATCACACCGATGCCTGAACACATTGCTAAAATGAATGCTCTCACTCAGTCTCAAATTTTCTTTTTTTATTTTCTAGGAATGTATTGGCTTTCATTTTAAATTTTTTGATTTTAAGAATTACCTTCAAATGTTTTAGTTCCAAACAAGGTTGATTAAAGCAGATTTATCCTCTGTTTAACCAGAGAACACCACATTTGGAGTTCATGCTCACAAACACATTCCTGGACTTGTCTGTTTGCTAAACTCCGTCCTGCTTAGAAACTGTTTCCACGCCTGTCAAGTGTCAAATTCTCAGAAATACCACTTGCTCTCATAGTAATGACAGGTTTGCCATCAAAGCTGTTTGTAATTTTTAAAAGCATGGATTCTGGATAGAAAGACAAATGCAGGTTTCCTTTTTCTGGTTTGCATCAGTCTGTTTTTTTTGCCACACATATCAGCATGTGCTTATATCCAGCACTGAACATAACAAGGTTCGCTGCTTAGCTTGGGCTACATGCATGTTACTGTCTTTCAATGAAAAGGCATTACGTACGAGGGGTAAACATGCATTTGCCTTTTTCTTTTCCATTTAAAAAATAAGCACTGATATTTGGAACTTGTTTGCACAACTGTAAATTTCAGCTTCAGATTGCCAAAAGATGTGGCACCAAACTTCCTGTTCATGCTACTTTTGACAGCATATCCGGGTTAATGGTCATGGCTATACCCAGCAAATATGTGAATATATATTATTATAAGCAGACATAGACACAGTATAAACATAGCTGCATGTGTCCACTGTTCACCTCTGCGTATTCTCTGCAGTAAATCAGGGCCTTAACAGATCCAAATTCATGCAATTTGTTATAAAGAGGGCAACAAACAACAGTAGGCCTATGTCTGTATCAGGTTATGACATTTAGCTCAATGAGCACTTGAACTATCTTGGAAGAAGTTTGCTTCCCAATAGTTTGACATTTTTACTGCAGCTCCACTAACAATACCACCCAGACGATGTAAAAGGACACTCCAACCCAGACATCCATTGCCTCCTAATATAAAGCCACACATCTAATTTGTAAATAATCAAAGTACACACTTTACTACCACCCACAGTCTGACTTTTTTGCCTTGTTCGCACTTGTAAAGATAATACTTGCAAATCATAAACTTGTGCAAATCATAAACATTTGGCAACCAACACAAAAGTACACATACGGAGTAACTTCCATGCAGGACAAAGCAACAAATGGATTGGGCATAATGTTTAAATGTAAAGAGAAGTTTTCACTCATTGACTTTGTGATGAGTAGGTAAGTGGCTAGTGTTACTTTATGCTATGTTATTTTGCCCAGGACTGCTTCCATCTGTACAGATTTCGAGCTATGATTTTCCTTATGTAGCCAAACACCACTGTTAACAGAAAACATGTGATTCTCAACATTTACTGTGATGCTATGAATTCACATCAACTGAAATGAAACCTAAAGAATGCCTTTTTTCTGCTGCCATCAAGTAGCAACATTTTTTTAAAAAGCTAATTTAAGATTGTTGCATATCTACCACTACTTTCTAAAGTGGCCTTTAGCTACACCTGCAAAGCTCAGCTCGGAGCACATGCACCCTCACTGCAATTAATGGCTGACTTATAACAATTATTTTTTTAATAAAACTATTATTTAGACAAAGTGGTCCATTTAAAGTATGTCTTGATTTGAAATAATTTATGAAATATTCAATAAGGCATACAGGTCAAGTAAAGCATAAAAAGAAACAGCAAGGAGACAAATTACATAAAAGGTTGCATCGTCTTATTCTGCTTCTCTCAAGTGTTCCCCATTGAGTTCCACAGCAGATAATCTACTCACTGGCAGGCTGGGCCCTGCACAAGCTGGCATTGAGATCTGCATATGGATTTGGCACAGGTTGGGGCTTCTTGACACATTACTTCTAATTTTGGATCAGCAATTACAAAGGCTTGTGCATCTAATGGTTAGAGATCGAGATATGATAAAAGTAGTAAAATGATCTTGAAAAACAGCTTCAGACCTAAAACAGACACATTTGAAAGTCATTTTTTGCCAATCCAGCTTTTTTCTGAAGGATCACAGTTCAAATCATCAATTTAAAAGAGACAACTGAAACGACAAGTTTTTCAGACTTCATTAGGCTGTTCAACCTTCACGCTTATGCAAAAATAACTCTCACTATGTAATAATTTAGTCAGTCATTGAGGAAAGTCATTACCTCCTAAACTGTTTCCCCTAATGTGAAATTGGCTCCTTTTATCCTCATAAAATGTAAAAAGTTATCCTTCCTTATAAATGATAAGGAAATTGGACCATTTTTTCAATGTTCTCGTAGTCCTGTTTTGGGACAAGAAAATGACAAAAAAAGCTTTTCCTTAACAAAACATCAGTGCAGGTGACCTGCAGCTAGAAAATAAAGAATCCAGGTATACTGCATTTTTTTAGGTGGTTTTTTTTCATATTTTAACTCTAATTTGATTCAAAGACACTAAATAAATCAAAAACTATGTTAACATTCTGTTAAACTCCCTGATCTATGAGGCAGGAACATCTTCTTTTTAATAACCTTTTCTTAAAATATACTTTTATATATGAGGTTTTGACTGAAATACTGATTTTTTTCCTGCCTCCCTCCACCATCTTAGTTTCCCAAAACCAAACCACTTCGACTCATTAATAAAACTGCTTTAAAGCCTCTTGTCAGAGTCTTGCTACTGGGGTCATATTTAACTGAATTAACATAAAAAGCATGCTGCATGGCATGCATTTATTGTTATTATTAGTATTTCAACCTGCTCTCAAAAAACAAGGGACAAAAATTGCCATTCTTAACCTGAGATCCACCAAATCAGATGCAATAACCAGCATCCAAGTCCAACCTGAAACACAAGTTTGTCATCTTTATATATGTATATTCATTGTCAGTCCTCACTCCTGTGTTTGGTTCTGCTAAAAGTCTCTGTAAAATGTCAACTTATTTAAGTGTCACATTACAACGCTGCAACGTTGCAGCAATTTCCCCAAAGCTTCTTTAGAGATGCTTCAGTCCTCCAAATGGGAAAGGGAGGTTTTCTGAGGAGTGAAAATGTTCGGGCAAAGTGAAATATTGATTCAAGACTCAGAAAGAGAAAAAGTGACAAAACTAGCACTGGGCCGCTGTGTATACTGGTATCTACATGAAAAGCAGTGGAGATAAAGAGTTCCCAGTGGCTTTGCTTGAATGTTAGAGAAGACGGTGAAGAGCTGTTAGCTATAGAAAAGAATGAGTTATTATTACATATGAGCTGAAAAAAAGACCATATAGAGGCAAAACCCTCAGCACATGTGTATTATGGCAGCTAACTTCCAGCTTCCCTCCTCTTCCTCTGCATCGGGAATAGATGTAACAACAAATGATACTTGTTAGCTTAAGATTAGCATAGGCTTGAAGATCAGAAAAGTAAAAAAGCACCACTTAGTCTGAAAGTCAACATTTGGACACACACATTAAATAATGAGAGCAGAACAAGCATTAATGGTGCAGTCTCAAACACACGTATGTCTGTTTCAGAGAGATCTTTTAATTTTTCCTCAGCGGTTTCTGGCAACTTCTGAGCCCTTGAGATTGCAATAGGTGCTTGCCAACAACTGCTGATGAGCGACCTGTGGCAGGAGAGACATCCAGATGTCAGGGTCAAGTCTTTTTCAAAGCTGAGGACCATTGAAGATTGAAGAGGAGCCAAGTTCTAGTAATCGTGTATCTATGCTGTTATTCTGAATGTAGCAACAGTACATGATCATTTGATTTTTATCATTACTATTTTTTATTGTTGTCTCAACCATTGCTTTTTTGATCTGACACTGAGCTGGATTGTATTACATCTGACTCATTAGATTTCTGGGTGCAGCATTCGGTTCACAAACAACAATAAGCCTCATTCAAGAGTTTTTTTCCTTTGATGGTTCAAATTTTTCCTTTCTTAATATTATTCACAGAATCGGAAAGGAAAAATTCGCTCTGTAATGCCACTTTCTCACACCACTTTCTTATTCCCTCCCATTTGATTTCAAACGTATGAGAGTTTGGTTCTCTCTCTAAATGACAGTCTCATCCATTGTTTACCTTTGTGGTGACTTGCTGTAAAAGCTTTTTATTGACACTAGCCAAACTGTCTTTATGGTCAATTGAAGAAACTCTTGAAATCCAAATTCTTGGCAAACTTTTGCTCTAAAGAGTCTTCTGTTGTGGTGCACAGCACAACAGCTTGGACCTACTAGGGCAATGTAGGTATCTTCTGAAGGCCCCAAAAGCCCTTCTCATGAAGGTAAGATCTGAAACACATTGGTAGGTGGAGCTCTTAAACAAGGTGCTGCTTACAAGAACAGTAAGAGTACATATAAAAACTGCTTAATTGTACCATGTTGTCTCTTCCACCCAAGTTAAAGCAGATCCAGGAGATCAGGGAATGAAGGCCATTTAGGTGGTGTGTGAGTGTGTGTCTATATGTGTGAAGGGGGACTGGTAGTTGGAGATATTGAGAGAGAGAGATTGCTGACACATGACTTGTTCTAGCTGGGAGAGTTAAATTCTACTTTTCTTTCATTCCCTTATTTCATTCATGTCCACTGAGCAGAGAAATGGAGACTGTGGCCAAGTTTCTAGCTGCTCCCATTTAACCTGTCTTGGGCTAAATTGACATTTAGATCACTGAGATGCAAAGACGGGCAGAAACAAGATTTTACAGTTTTATTTTTACCTTGTTGACATTTCCCTGTGTTTTTGTTTTAATTTCACAATGGTGACCGTTATCATGTGTTGTTCTTGATACTACAACCTGCTAAGTTACTGTTTTTTTCAATTTGTTCTCTCTACTAGTTCAGTTTTCCCCGCCCTTTGTATTTTGTTTAAAAAATATTGGTGACACAGTAAGATACAAGTGAAAAACAATGTATGTGTGGATAAGGCTTAAATATTCAATATTTGTCCTCCTTTGTTTAAAAAAAGAAATCCTGCTCACACAAGCACAGTTTTAAATAAATCTTCACATGAAGATGTAAAAACATGCTGTGAATCACTGTTAGGGACATTATAAAACCAACAGGCAGCAACATGACCTCAACCTTAAAGCCAAGTTGGCCAATCAGAAGCCTGAAAAAAACTAGTAACTCCCCAGTTTCAGTAGCTTAACTAATGGCAGAAATTGGAAAAGAAACTATACATTCATGTGTTAACATGTCAAAAGTACAGTTAGCAAAGTTAAAACTTGTAAATTTTTTACGATAATTGCATATTTTTTGCATGCAAAGAAAGAAACAGCACACCCTCTGACTTCAAACACAGGAAATAACAGTGCACACTGACATCTCAAGCCAATAATGCTGTTACCTTAATTTTTTGTATTATCTCCTTAATTTTTTAATTTCTTCTTTTCTGGTCTTTTATTTTTTTTTAAATCAGCTTATTTTTATTGAAGCTCACTTTTTTTCTCATTCTACTTTCATTTTGGCATTTTTGCTTTTAAGTCCATTTTTGTTAAGTCTGGACATTCCATCATTTACAATTTAGAACAATTTTCGGAGAGTGTCAGAGAGTTTAAGATGGAGGGAAGTTGCAGGTATTCTCTCTCTCTCTCACTCTCCCTCCCTGTCAGTGTCTAAGAATGAGTCACCTCCCAGGCTGCCACACTTGGGAGATGATATCCCACTCCACCTGCCAGGTTTGGATGGATGAAATGCATGTTTTCACCCCCTCCTCTTACAACCCCTCCTCTCTCGCTCCATCTCCGCAGTACTTGACTGAACCCATATTCTTCACCTCCATATGACATCTTCCTCACTGTATTACTCCTCTCAACCTCATATCTATTTCAATCTACTTTCTTTCTGATACTTCACTGGTCTCCCTCTCCATACCTCCATGATCTTCAAGTCTCTTCCTTGGTATCTGATGCCAAGGCATATTGAGACATTTAGCTCAAGTTTTTATTTATTGAAGTGGCAACGCAAAAATGATCTCCAAAAGTCCTGAGAGATTTTCTGCATCTATTTGCAATTCTCCCTCAGAATTCATCCATCTTTTTCCCTTCATCCTTTTACTCATATCTCGTTCTCTCTGTCCTCTCACCAACCCTGTTTTTCTCCCTCTCTGTCTGATTCACGGTGTCAGTGTCTGTCCTCTCTTCTCTGCAGCCTCGAGGCAAACATCACAAACCTTCCACTCTCCCTTTCTTCACCGTCATTTTATACCCCTCTCTTCCTCACTTGATCCCATTTCCTCTGTTATAGTGATGCAGAGACTAGTAACAGTCAAAAAATACAATTGGTCTCTGCTGCATTTGTGTCCTCTAAAGTTTCTGTGGTGCAATAAAACAAAATTATGTTTTTTGATACAATGAGCTGCAATATCAGAATAAGGAATGTCTGATTTGAATGATTTCTTTTCAAAATATTTAATGTGATAAAATGCTAAGATATGTTAAAAAATTTTAAAAAAGGCGGTGAGGTTTCAACCAACAGCTCCTCCCTCTGCTCATCCTGACCTTGCTCTTGTAGTCCTCTGCAGGGCCGATATTTCCTAATTATTTTTCCTCTGTTTTCAAAACCATAAACCCTCTAATCCTGTGTATCCAAACAGGTTCATCCCTTTGGACAACTCTGGCTTGGAAATTACTTTTGTATTCTACTTACTGTACAGCTTTTGACATAATCTATTTGACTTGTAATACTTGTGTATTCTGTAAAAGCAACAAGTTCTCATCCCAGGTTGTCAAAAAATGCTTTGTTAAGCAATTCTATGTCTCATAGGGTTGAACAAGGTATCGTTTAGGCTTTGCATACAGGAACTAGAGTCCCTCCAACAAAAAGCCTTTCTAACACATGGTAAACATTATATAACATTTGATTAGGTTAAGACACCAAAATCAATAGGCTTGGAGGTTTTTTTGAAGACTTGCATCACTTGTCTCCCCAAAAAGGCAGCTTTACACAGACACCATACACAAGATCAAGGTTCAAATATTGATCAGTGTTTGTTGCAAAAAGTAGCATCATATTTCCCTCTCCCGGCTTTTCTGTCACCAATAAGTATTTCCATTGCCCTGTGAGGCTAAATTGTCATAAATTTAATCTCTCAGAAAGTAAATAATTTCTCAACTTTCATAGGTGAACAGCCAAAAGGCTGCAGGCAAACATTAATCACACAAATGAGACTCAGAGGTTCAAAATTACTCATGTTGTCTCTAAGACTCGGCCACTTCGCTTTCATAAATCTCTCCCTCTCTCTCACACACACACGCGCACTGTAGGACCATGGCATTGGATCAATTGTATTTTTTATTTTTATTCCACATCAATAAATTAAAAAGGTTTCAAAATGCTGTCCCTAAATGAACTCCGATGACAATCATGGATGAAAAATACAAAGACACACACACACAAACAGGGTACACAACTGGGGCCTGACACACCCGATATATCCAATTAGTGTCAGTGTCTGCTTTGGTCTGCCTTCAGTTCAACATGGACCTCTGCCGTTGCAGTGCTATTGGTCCCACTGAGCTCGACAAAATCCATCAATTTACTAACTCTACTGAATCCATTTTGAAATGTCTCCCTCTGTCTCTCTTCCTCGCAATCAATTCCTTTCATTTTTGTGCAGTTCAGTAGCTTCAGACTTTATTTCTAAAGATATTCTAGATAAGTGCGTGGGGCCATAAAAGGTAACAGCCCTGCTACTTTTGTTCTGCCAGATGGAAATTGTACAAGATACTATCATTGAATCACAGTCTGTACATGCATCTATTTGATTCCACACATGAGCAAAGCAGGAAAGACTTGAAAAAAAAATAAGTTCAACAAAAAGTTCTTCAAAGTTTACTTCAAAGGTCTTATCATATGCATTCAGTATGGGGTATTATGTTGAGTAGCAAAGTAATGCTTTAAAAAAAGGTCCAACACAACACATGTATAGATAAACTCATTCATACTCAAATACAGAGAGCATATCAGTCATGAAAGTGTGTGTGTGTGGGTGACCTTAAGAGCTCATCTTTCCTTTATGCAGATGATGTAGTTCTTTATTAGACCATAATTACTTGTGTGCACTGCAGCTCATTATGAAGCAGTTAAGACTTAAAGGTGCTGACTTACATCATAACTCAAGTTACTTTGAAAATTAATAAATTGGCTTTTTGGATTGTTAATCAGTTGCATCTTCAAGTGAGAGTGAAGCTTTCAATTAATCAGTCAAACTCGTGACCATTGGTGGAAGTCGGAAAACAAATTGAGTTACCAAAAGAGCACCTCTATTGTGGATACAAACAGTAAAAATGAGTTTCTATCTCAGGCTTCCCCTTAGGGACAGACATCCTGAACTGGACAGCTCCCTGCTGAGATATTTAAGGCATGTCAGAGTTAGAGAATTCCTGTGGTAGACACAGAACACACTAACCTGACCTAGAAAGACCTTAGTCCTCATGGGGAGCTGGAGGATTTTAAACTTCAGCTTTTAAACTGAAATTTACTTCAGATAGGTATGAACATTTTGAAGTACAAGTATCTATGCTTCATTTTTTATTTAGAAATATACAGTTGCAAAAATATGCAAAACCTCAAAAATGTCTGATTTTTTTTCACAAAATCAATTTCTCCATTGTAGTAGAGATAGCTTGGTTGTCATATATGTCACAGAGCATCTCACTGAAACTCACTGATCTGGTGCATCTTACTAGTTAAAATCACAAGACATTAACACTTATAACAATGTATTTGATGCACATGATCTCTGCTTGTATATTTTAATAATCACTGGACAGCATCCCATCCAATGAGGTAAACTGTATGGCATCACATGCATCAACAGTACACTGAAGTACACAGCAGCCAATGCCCCAGACAGGAGGTTAAATTGCTTTAGTCTTCACAGCCAATTGGGTCAAAAGGGTCTTACATGGTCAAGTCAAAGAGCAAGAGGGGTACTTACATCTACATCTTTTAAGAAGTAGATGTTGCCTTCATCCATGCTATATGGACAGCTGATATCATATGACAGGAAGCATCCTACTTGGTTCATGTGATGATGACTGGCTTTCTCAGTGGACAGAGTTTACTCAATCAGATAGTACTGAAAGCTTGAGGAAAAGCCAGAAATGGACATTAAGTTACAAAGAAGTTTGTAATTGTAGTCCGAGATTACCTACATGACCTTCATTCAAGTCCAGAAAAAGAGAAAAACTCCTATACATAAAGACCATCTCTCATTCAAAGCTGAAAAAGTTTAAGTTTCAGTATGACATGCTAAAAGGACTTAGCAAGCGAAAGATCCCTTAACAGACACTGCACAGTCTCATATCCGGCCCCCTGCCTGGCTGCTGTCAGTGTCTTTTTTTCTCCTTTGTTTCCACTTGTCAGCTCCTGGGAGAAAACCAGAGGGAAACAGATTCAGGATGGAGAAGACAAGTGAAATCTGAGTGCAGTCTGTCCAAGCTAAAGATATCGCTTTGTCAGTCTCCTCCTCCCTCTCACTGTCACTTTCATTTTCTGTCTCTGTGTCGCTTACTTTGTCTCCCCTTTGTGTCTTAAACTGTGGAAAGTTTAGCTCATGAAAAGTTTCAGTACAAACAGAAGTCTGAGTGAGGACAGATGATGATGTTGATGGGAGAATTTTCTGAACATTTTGAAAGAGTGATGCTTGTGATATGATTTTTACATCGGTGCTGGAATGAGATATCCTAGTTTCTCTTTATAAGTTGAAATCTTATCTGTAGGCTGCAGAGATCACTATTCTATCCCATGTGCATATGTGACTTTTCCTGTTGTCCTGCAATGATGCACATTTGTTGTTTCAAATGTTACCCTCAAACTGAACTGTTATAACTTGATATTTTTTTTAGTCTTTCCTTGACTTTTTGTCTAATGCACAAAATTTCTAATTTGTTCAATACATGATTTATGACCAAATCCCTGTAATCTTATGATGTTCCCATGAGCCTCAGCTGTACTTCTTTTTAATGCTAACACACACTACAACATGCTACACTGAGATAGTGATAACTATCTCTGGGTTTTTTTGGGGCATGGCTGTGTACTCTGAGTGACATTTAATATACTGTAGCTGTTTTGTTAAACCACTTGACACAAAAGGAAAATGACTACAGCAACAGCAAACTGTTTCTTTGCATTAGCGCCCAAATGTGCAATGAATAAAATAAATAAATATTCTCCAAATTTGGAGCTTTTTCATCCACTAATTCTCATGTTTTTGGTAAGCTGATGCATGTTGCCTCATACATAAATTTTCAAAGAAATAAAATGTTCTTCTTGAATGTTTGCATTTATTAAACAGCTAGTGCCCAGTGCCAAAATACTGATTTTTTCCTTTGTCCTCATTATAGAAAAGATTAGAAAAAAAAACAATTAAATGAAAGTTTTCAAGTTGAACTTTAAATGTTTTATCTCTCCCTTTTTAATCAAAGTAAACTTGCAGTTTTGTATCTTTCAGACCAGATTACCACATATCTGAAATCAGCAAGTTGTTAAAATGCCTGTAGACAGAAAATTGTGGGTAGATTCAATATATAAAAAAGCACAGTGACAATATATCCTGTAATATCAAGATGTTTTGGCAAAAGACAGTTGCATGAGATCTGTCATCTTTCCTTTAGCTTATGCTGCGCTGTTTCTTATCAGGTTTGTATTGAAAAAGTGCTCTGCAACTCCCTAATAGACAATGGATGTTCCCTAAACCACATTTTCAATTATACCTTTTAACTTAGAGGGTCTGTCCCAAAATGAGGATTACTTTAATTCAGTGGTAATTACATTCTGTAATCGTTATCATTTTGTCCCAGGTTACACCAGTGATGTGTAACACAGGCAGGGAAGGCAGTGTATCAAAGCTAAGTAGACATTTTTAGAATACGTTGTTGTTTCCTTTGATCGTTTCTTCATGTTTATAATATTGATTCCTAATTTAATGAGTTTTTATTTAATTCTTTATTTATTATTAGTTATAATTTGTCTCAGGATTACACACACCTGAGTAGATCTGGCAAAAAGGAGCTGAAAACCACTTTTCTGACCACAGTTTGCTGCTAAAAACATTTCCTGAGTGCTGGGGCTGAGGCTATTTCTGCCTCTGTCTGCACAGCTTCTGCCTTCCTCAGCAGACAGCTTATGACTGTTCAATGTCACATACATCCACCCCTCCCCGTCTTGGACTGCATTCTTCCCCACCTGGCATGCAGCAGTGCACCTGTTATGGACTTGATAGTTTATGCTGGGAGATGCCCTGACTGCTGAGCTTGTAACATGTCATGTAGCAACAGATAATTTTAAAAAACAGGAAAGGTCATATGGTTTGAAATATGGATATTGCAAGTATTTTAAAGACTCGTTGAAAGCAAGATGTGTCCATTGTTTGACTGTGCATCAGCACCACAACTGACTGATTACATTAGATGCTAAATATTTGTTGATTTAAAGTATGGACTTTTTTAAATGGTCTCAGTCCAATGAGAACTTGTGCCCCTGCAATAATTAAATATACACATGTGCCATATTGATAGATTGAGGCCTACTGGAGGGCCTACTGTCAATCAATGGGAATCTCACAATTCGATTTAGTGTCAGTTCTTGGGGTCCCTTTTTTAATTTTGAAAAAAATAATTGTTTGAAAACCCATTGAACAAACAGAAAAAGGGCCCCCCTCTTTTTTAATCTTTTGCTTCAGCACAGTGTATGTCAAAACATTAACTGGTTTCCTCAGTCCACTGAAACACTTAAATAGACATTACTGACAATTAAGATAAATAATCTGCAACTTTTTTCCTGCTTCCTCTGTCCCATCAAATTTATAACTACATTTTTAAGTTTTGCTGCAGTGACAGTGAGCACATAGAAAAACTTAAAATTACTGAAGCAGCCTCTTTAATCATTGAAATGTATTGTTAAAGAAAACACCCAAACATAAGTACAACACAAAGAATCACCTGGAAAGCTTGTGTGTGTGTTAGGCAATATAGGGGTGGCGTGATGAGAGTCTAGGTGGTTGGCATGTTGATATTTTGTGTGTTCATGTTGACTCAGATTATTTTGGAGCTGAGCTGTAAATCACTATAGGAAGGTAAGCCAATGTAGAAAATGAGAATATAGATCAGTAACTACTATGATGCAGATTTTAGGCTCAGAATTTGCATAGTCAAAGTAATAGAGGTTGCAAACTGTTTGTTGAAAGTGTGGGTGTGCTGTCAACCATGATGCAGAGTGCTGCATCACACTCGTTGCACTTCTAGGAGCAGACTGCATCACCTGCCTGGTCTCCCTGCCTACATTTTGCATCCATATGTGGCCCTTCTGCTTGTTTAATCTTAACTAAAGGCCACCATGGGTAAGTGATTACTGCTGACCTCTGCAGTAGGGACTACAAGGCTGTCAACTCCTTCATGAAGGCCCTGAGGGTCAGGGGTCCCTCGTTCCTCTGCAGAACCCCCCTGTGAAGGGGGAAGCCATTTGTGGTTGCAATGTCTATGAAGAGGAAGAACAATTAAGACAGACGCATACTTCATTGTCCTCATGAGGACATGTGTGTACTACCAGAGCAGGCTTTTGTGTGCAAAGTAGCAGTGGATGAGAAAAATCCACCCATGTGCTTGTTATGTTGGGGATAGAATGAATTTGATGGTGGTTCCAAAGAATGCCTGATAGACTGAGGAGCAGAGAGTAATCTCATGTGTGTCCAGGCACTTTATCTACACCATATTGTCATTACGCATCTAATAAAGCATCTAAGATCATTTTTCTTCAGAGCATTTGACTGTGTTTATAGGCATGACTGTGTTTATAGGCAACAAATCTTTGTGGATAATTTACACCAGTCTGCAGCTCTTCAAACAGATGAAAGTCAGCACTAAGGTATGCCAGATATATCAGGGACACAGAGTCATATGAAAGTCTAACGCCTGTGGCAGATTGTGACTTTGCAGTGCATATAGCAAAGTCAACATTTTCATATAAACAAATTATTTGAAACCCCATCATGGAGGCTTTCATGTTCCGGTGTGGGCCTTTGTCACCATTATCCTGCCTGGGGTGGTAAAATGCTCTGTAAGCATGTTTAATGGTGTTTAGAAGGGCCCTCATTTGAAACAGTGACTTCAGTCACCTCCTGGAAATCAGAGATCTATATGTGTGTCCACTTCAGTTATGACAATCAGAGAACTTTTTTGAAGTTCCGATACAGTACCTGCACAGGCCTGGATCTAAACTGTACCCTGTTGTGCAACTTGTTAAGGCCTACTTGAGGCCTTAGTGGGTCTGATTAGAGATTGTTATATATAAGAGCTTATAATATTAAGTTTAAGCATACAGTATCATGAAGCAAATAACCGTGGAGGGTTGGGTGAATGTCAACTAGTCTATAATAGAACAAAAAGTGATCATAGTAAATTTTACACACCCTTGCAGTATTTCTTTAAGTAACTGAATTTTTAACTAAGTGAGAACCCTCAGCTACAATTTTACAGTCCTAGCTTAGTAACCATAATTAACCTGTCCTGTCAGAAAACGTCTCTTATCACTTCTGAGTCAAGAGTCTGACAGCTTCATACATAATTTTTCTGATCTCCTTTTCATCTGTGACAGATGTTTTAATTCTCTGTCTGTCTGTCTTCAGGTACCTGGTTGGAGTGAGATTTTGATGCTATAGGCTTAATCGCACTCACATGCACATGTTTGGACTTAATTGACCATTTGGATTCTAAAAAAACATGTGCATCTCAACTAACAGTAGCTTAGGCCTAAGATATAGATACAAGGAAGTTTACTGGTTATTATACAACAGGTTGCATCATAAAATCAAAGTGTGATTCCCCCTTGATTGATTAATTGATTATAGAAATACTTCTGTATCTTTCATCTGATGGCAGCAGGGTGAACAGGCTGTGGCTGGGGTGGGTGTTGCCTTTAGTATCCTTTTGGTTCTGCGCAGGCACCTCACCTCCCCGATATCACTGATACAGCCTGAATGTACAACCCTGCGCTTTCACCCAAAGAAACACTTAGAATATACCTGTCTGCCCAGTATTGGGATATGTCTAATATTGTGCAATGTCCAATATCACACTACATGGTTTTAATGACCTGTGTTTGGTGTTGGAGCTCTTTGCAATAAGCAAACAGAGATTTCAACAAAGTCTCTATCCAACTCTACATAGCCAGTGCATGAACAGTTACACAAAAACTGAGTAAATACTGGTTTTGCTTCAAGTGATTTATTAGTAAAGGCAAAATAGCTACCAGTGGCTTCTCAAATGTCCCTTTGTCCCTGGCACTCAGTGTGTGTACATACAGTATACATTTAATGTATAGTTTGTTGGCATGCATGTTTTGCTCTAAAGAATTTATGAACTTATTTTATGAGTAAATACATCCACACAAGTGATAGTGGCTTCTGATAAAAGCATCAAATGTGTGTTTGCCTGGTTGTATGCCTGTAAGCTGCTGTTTTTACCCTCTGAAAGCACATGAAATGTGACACCACTGAGTTTTACCACTGGGTAACACTTTCTCATCGGAAGTCACACAGATAAATCTCTCAGCTTGGAATCAACATTTTTCTCAGTGTTTCACTTACATCCTTTTTTTTTCTCTCTAAAAACACAAACACTTGCACAGCTCGACTCTTGACTAGCTCTCCTCTTCCCTGGAGAGTGCATTCTGCACTGGCTCTTCCCTTTGTATATGATGGATGAGGCCTTTTCAGACTATCAGGCCAAAAAGAAGGGTCTGCTAAAGTTTCATATCTGATTACTGTGAGGGATGATGTTGGTTAACAGCACATGGACTCCTGTGAGGATGTTGATACTCAGATCTACAGGTTTATTTTCAAACAGGATGCTCTTCTTCAACACAGTACTTATAAACTTTAGGAACTACATTTCATGGAATTACGGTGGCGATGTTGAGATCTGCTTTAATTTGGGATAAAAACCACAAGTTGTTCTTTTTTGTCAAAGTTATATCAAATAAAGATGTAAAGTACATTCAACGAAATAATATTAACTGATTAACCATAAACCTCAACTAAGTGATCTAATATTTATAAAAAAGTAGTATGGGTGCCATCCTGAATACTTGGTGCCACATTTATGATGCAGTTAAACTGTAAAAGTAACATCTACTAAGTTTGTAATTAGTTGAGTTAACAAATTATTGTTAAAATCATTATCATTAATTATTTCCACATTATTTCCACTTGTGCCGCCGTTTAGCTCAATCGGGAGTGCAGGCTGCCCATGTGCGGAGCATTCAGTGCTTAACGCAGTGGTCGCGAGTTCGACTCTGACCATTTCCTGCAGGTCACTTCCCCCTCTCTCTCCCCGTTTACTGTCACTCCTCAAGCTTTCCTGTCATTAAAAGGCGAAAAGCCCAAAAAATATGTATGTAAAAAAAATTATTACCACATTACTAGACTTCATACACATACAATTAGAGTTTCAACGTATAGTATAAACAATGTGTAAACATGCAGTGTATGAAGGATTATTTTAAAAGCCAATTAAAATGGCTGTTGGAATGTGTGTATGTCTGTACTATTGAACTAGCAGCCCACAGATTATTTAAAGAAAACCTGGATGAATTACTTGCCTCAATTAACAAAAATCCTGCAAACATGTAATTTTCACCTTCTGACTTCTTCCTATATTAAATCAGCAGGGAGCTCTGTCTGTCTCTCTGTGTATGCCTCTCCTTGCATCTCTCTACCTGTCTGTCTTATCTGTGGCATCTGTTCTTCTCTTCTGCTGTTCCATTTCTAGTTTGCTTCTGATGATGTTTTGTGTAAATTCTGTATTTATGGAGGAGACTTGGTATTCTGTTTATAAAGCTTTTCATCTATGAAAGTTGTTATGCTTATAGTGGATGATCCCACATGACTACTTGTAGACTAAAGAGACCACATACTTTCCATTTGAAGGTAAACCACTTTGACAAAGTGCATATAGACAAGTCAGTCACTTTGCATTACTTTGCTTTTCAGCAGCACTGATTTAAATGGCTTCAGGTATTTTGATTGCGACCTTAAAGTTACTGTTATTAGACTGTAGCAAATTTGGCAGCCCTTAGATCAGGGACTAATCTGACAGCTGCTTACTGGATTGTAAGCTTTTAGGATTTACTTTTATTATAGCTCGGGAAAAATGCATGCAAAAACAAGTCATCACAATAAAAATAAATTGTAACAGAATGTTTATTTAGGTGAGAAATTAGTAGTATGACATAATGATTGGGGGAAGAAAAGGGTCAATAGCACCCTTGGCTTTTGGAGAAACAGCACAGTCACCCAGGGAAATATAACAGCACCAGCACTGAGACATCATCACAGCTGGTTATTTGCTTTGGCAGCTTGCTGGCCCAGAGATGACACATCTGCTCAACTGAGCAAACTCATGAAATTGATTTTGATCAGGTTAGTAACCTGGCATTAAGGACAGACTGCAAGGTAGTACAAGACCTCTCATTGCTTGGCCATTGTGCTGTACACTGTTGAATTTTTACTCAACAGCCATAACAAATAGCATATTTTCTTCAAAGTGGCTGTATTATAACCCTAAACCTAATCTTTTAGATAAGTTTTATTGGATCAGATCAATACCATGTAGATCCATTGTACTGGTACAGGAATAATTGGTCTAATATTGAACTTATGTCTGAAATAAGGAATATAAAACAACAAGCACAAACTGATAATGGATTCATTCTAGCTGACAATACTAGTTCTCTTAAGGATCTGTGTGTGTGTGGATGTCATGTAGGTTTGTACTTGCTGCTGCATAATACTTTATAGCGTAATAGTTTGTCAGATTTTCTGTTGTTGCTCCCTGGTCTTGCTGTTCTTTTGTATGTATTGCCTATTTTTTTAACTTTGTGTCTTCCCAGTTTGTTTTTATTTTTTGGTCTTTGTAAATTTTTGTTTTTTGTATTTGTGAACTTTTCAGGGTCGAGCATTGACGACAACCTTCCGGAAGGACAGTGTCTCCCTGATTTGCCAAATCCCCCTAAACATGACAAGCTGAAACTCATTTGGGCTTCTAGGAGTGTCTGTGTTCATAGAGAGGCTCCCACCTGCAACCAGAGACTGTTACTCATCCCTCTATCAAGCTCTTAGGGTGGAGTACTTGTTGCATAACAATTCTGCCACTGCAACCCATGGTGGAATAACTCATGAGACTAGAATCTCCAAGGGAGTACTACTGGCACTTAAGAGTTGCCTACTTCCAAGGCCACAATGCACCAGGGCTGGAGAAGGAACATGCCTTCAAATCCCTGTTTGTGAACAAACCTGCATGAGTTTACATTTTGACATTGTTCTATTCTGCAGACCGCAAAACACACCATGCGGAAGATCTGCAAATATGTGTAGATGTGGGAATTGCGTAACTGCCAGGCAGGAGGCCTGAGAGTGACGCCAGGGTCCTGGGGATTCCAGCAATAGAGGGCATGGAATGGTACTGGCAGGTGTTGGGACCTCGACCATGTCTCAAACAAAGACAAACCTGCATGACCAGCAAAACCTTAGAACAATAGCGGCCCGCCAAAACTGTGTCGGTCCGGTAAAGGACCCCTGGGGTGAGTTTATTTTCAAATTCAAACTCATGCCTCTCATTGGTCGGAACACCGTCTTGCCAAGGTGGGATCCGCCGGAAGACCCCCGACGCAGCTCACGGCATAAATTGCGGCGCGTTGCGCTGCCCCCCGCTTTTTCCAGTGTGACCAAGTGTGAGTAAGAACTCCGTCTTCTCACCGCCGTTACCGTAAGGAAGCAGCTGTAACAACGTTGTACACTACGACCTAGGCCGCAGTTCTTAGCTTGCTGGACGAGTGAGGAATTGTTGAAGTGTTC
>JAPZDV010000007.1:20680882-20713821 GCA_029814665.1 Acanthurus lineatus
ATTTTCCAATTTAAACCAACTTCTAATGTTTATCATACAGATTTCTAATAATTCAGAATACAAGTACTTAGACTGATGGTCTTGTTGGTTGAACAAAGACAGTTAACCTCTGTGCACCTTTAGTAGTTTGTCAAGTTACATTAACTCACAGAAGCATTTCCATAAAAATTAAAAAAAAAAAAAAAAAAGTTTGAAAATTTGAACCAGGAACTTCAAAGATGTGAAGTTTAAGGGGAAAAAAAAAACCCACCAGATTTATTAGCAGGGATCTGTTAGTCGCATGTGCTCAATTGTAGCATTTTATACTGACAAATTTCCTCAAGTGTAAGGTATATGTATGGCTTATATTTATACTCTGACATGCATGCTTTTCATGACTGACCTGATTTTAATGGATGTAGACATCAATTGTACATAATACATTTTGTCATGGATTGAAAAGGCCTTTCACACCCATGCAGGTGCTTTCAGTTGTTCTGGCTGATTAGAACACTGCTCAGGTTAAAGTGGGTGGAGCCATGCTTGGGATGTCATAATGGTGAATTTCAGCTCGGCAGAAGTTAGGCATAATGTAAAAATTAACTTTAAAACAAATATTGACCCCAATGTGTTATTCTTCTATTTCAGAAGTTGTGACCCATCAGAAGTATGTGGGCAACCAGGTAAAAATTGCATTTCTGTCTATGTCATGTAGCTGCAGGTCTGAGAACAGAGACCCACAAGGCAGAGAAGCAAACAGCAGAAAGGACAAAACAGACACTTTCACTCACTGAATTCACAAAACATATTGCCGTACTGTGGCACCCTCTTTCAGGGTTATATGGAGCTGTGGCTGTGTTTGTTGCATTTGCCAAAATTGGTGTGTTTGGAAATTATGAAAGTAAAAGGAAATTGCATGATTTAAGATCTGGCTTAGGAAATAAGATTGGATAGATATGAAACAGAGTTGCTACTGATAGAATGTGCACTGTAGCACACCAGCACTTCTAATTTTTAATCACTTGTTCCATTTCCAAGAACAAAAATTCGGGAGACTAGGGTCGCTGTTGGGTAAAAACAAAAACTACTACTGATAACAGAAAACACGTAAAAATGGGCCCCTTGGGTTTTAAAAGGTGCTTGTGGGAATGTAGTTCCTCATAGGCACCCACTTATTCTATCAAAATGACAGACAAACAGAAATTTGGGCCCAAACTTAATAAAAACAAAGTTGGAAGGGATGTCAAACAAGATAGGGGTATGAAGTTTGGGGGGAGGGGGGTATGAAAAAGGAATCCTTCTCAACAGTTTCATATAAAGGACAGACAAACACATCCACATGCTCAACACAAACACACAAACAGACACAGACAGCCAACTGATGGTGTTGACTCTCTGGACACATTCAGCCAACTGAGCAGGGAAACACCACCCTCTTTATATAACTCTCACCCAGTCTGATTGCTGTCAGCTGTGGGAGAGCAACGCAGGTGCACCCAATATCTCCTAATGAGCCAAAGTGAGTGAAGCCTATGAACATGATTTTAAAATCAGTGACCATAAAAAAATATAGTGACTTGGATGAAACCATATACATATATTGCTAAATTTTTTCACTTTTGTTTTTACTTTCCACCTTAAATTTAAACCTCACCCATTTGAAATACAGATTAAAATAATTTAGTGGGTTTAACAGAAACAGATAATATTTAACTCTCAACCCTAATGTTTATATCACTAATTTCTGTAATGTTGCTTGTTTCTACATATAATGCAAAGTGGATAACTGCCAGGAGGAGTTGGCAGGCAGTAGGTATTGTTGGGAATCAAACCACTACATCTTCAAGCATGTCTGTAGGGCCTGGAAATGCCCTGAAAAATGCTTAAGGAAGCTAGTTAAACAAAAGGATTTTTAAAAAAGTACATTAAAAAAGTTAACTCGTATTTTTCTTTCCCTTTACTCCAGCATTAGAGATTAGTAATTGCATTTTCATTAAAGACACATGTTGTTACTGGCTGAGCAGAAAAAGACAGGATATCATTAACAAATTAACATCTTTGTCTCCCTTCCCTTTGTCTTCATAATGTATTAATATCCAAATGTGCCCATACATGTTGACAGTAGCATGTTGCTGTTAACAGCAGTGCTTACAGATACAGATGAAGATAAAGTCTCTGTGTCACTGTAGTTACAAATATACAGAGTGAGAAATATGAGGATGCATTTGTGTGAGTTTATGCGTTTACCTACACAGGGTAATACTGGTAGACACTCTGACACAGAGACACGCAGTACACAGCTATTTGTCATTATAATGAATTTGAGTCAGTGAGTTTATCTGTCTGTTGCAGTGTTAACATTACAAGAAAAACATGGAGAGCCAATACACACACATACTTAGTGCACACTGCTAATCACATATACATTTGTCTCATGAAATCTTGTGTGACTGTCTAACTACATTTATGGATGATGTCATTAGAGCCAGAGAGAGATGGAGGAGAAGACTGAGAAGAAAAATGGGAGACAGAGCAGAGTAACTGAGGAGCTCTGAGGATTCGTACAGCACACATAGCCAATGTGTCCACTCTGTCTTCATTATGGACTTGAGATGTTGCTGATCTTGTCTCTGTGTCAGCATTTGTATGCTATAGATATATTTCAGCTTGCTGTCTGTCTTTTCATATTTATTTAAAAAAGCATATGTATTTATTTTTTGTTGGCTAGCCTCATGGCTATAGAGATGGCAAAGTTGGAGATTGAGTCTATTGTTTTGGGAGACTTATATTTTAAAAGTCACCCTTTACTGATAAATGTGTTTTTTTTCCCCCCTTAAATCGCAGGTTAAAACTTAACCTGAGCAAACTAGATTTGGTACATTACAAATTTGTGAGCCAATCTTAGGCAAATAAACCTACAGCAGTGTGGACGAGTCAGTAAAGAGAGTAAGAGATTGCATTACAACTGCTAATAGTGTGTGAGCCACTGATAGCAACAGGCTAAGAAAGAATGTAAACAAATAAAAGACATTAAATACACTTTGCTTTTTGATGTGTATGTTGTTGCTGATTTTGGTGCAAAAAAAGAATCCTCATCTATGCAGTCTAAGGCTCAAACTTGTAGCCTGTGGCTCAATATCTCAGATTGTTCCATTAGTTAGCTACCTTGAGCTGTCAACTTAATGCAAACAGCGGAGGTGGACAGAGCGCAAGTCTGGGATTGACAGATCTGCAATTTCTCAGTGAGAATGAAAGAGTGGATATGTCTTTGGTCCCTTTGTGGAGAGTTTTATTTTTACACTTTTTATCAAGGAAACACAAGTTAATCTAAATCTTTACCATCACAGAATATTTTTAGATACTTTAAAATATGGGAACTTTAACATCTGTGGGGATAAATTGGCATGACATTTGATACAGACATTCACAGTCCTCAGAGGATGAAATCAAATGACTTAAGTAATCATTTGACTTTACAGCTGGCATTATTAGCAAGTTAAAATTGCTTTCACCCTATTATGCCAAATTGTACAGCTGTAGACTTGTAGTTGTTTTCAAGTTATTTTTTTATTATTATTATTAATTCTGTGCAGAAAACCTCAATGAGACACAGACAACAAACCAAGGAACACAAAATATTTTTAACTTTTAACAGCTCGGCTTGATCACACAGTAAATCCCCAATCAGCCCAATTTCCTTTTGTAGGTGATCCCAGTGGCCACCTATAAAAGTAAAAAAGATGGACAATGCCTTTAAAGTCGCTCTTATTTCTTTTGTAGCTTCTAAATAAATCACTGTGGTTTGAAGTTTAATTTTTCTTCTGTGTCCCTGTTGGTACTCTCAGATATCTGCTTTATTCTACTCTTTAATCATGTTAACACTCAGCTGTTAAGAGGTGTTGCTGATAAAAACCCAATATTTCCTGATTTTGCTTATATATAATTAAAACTTTCAAAATGACAAAATAATGGGGGGCTCTTATTGTGAAGATTTCTATCACAGAATTAGCTTTGTTCGCAGCCATTCTTCAATAAAAATAAATCCTCTATCACCATTGGGAATAAGGGAGCAGACAGAAAACAGCCAAACTAGTTTAGATAAAGAGCTGCAGACAAGAGGCTCTTGGTGTCCCTTTGCTAACAGCTCAAACTGGTCCAACTTTTCATAACCAAAAACTTTTTCTATAGGAATTGACTAAATCTCAACAATTAAAATCTACAACATAACCATGTTTTGAAGGACTCTATGGAAAGGGCCAACAAAATTCAGTCATATTAAATACATGATATCAATCTCAACTTAAATGCCACTAATAACTATCACCCAGGGTTAAGTTATTGGCTTGGAAAAAAAAGGTGTACACAATGTTTTCCCTGACAAACAACAGACAACAAACAACAAAGTCTGAGAAGTAGCTGCTTCAGAGAGAAGAGAGAGAGAGAAAAGTGGAGAGCGGGCTGGAGGAGATGGGGACATAACACATCATAACACCTGCTGATGACATCGTAGTTCAGAACATCTAGAAGACTTGCTTCACTTAAACGGTGTGATGACGAATGATGTGAGACAATCAGAGAACTTGTTCCCTGCAAAGATCACCCTGAAAGCTCTTTAATCAGGTGTAATTAAAGTGAGAGAGTTCTTCACTGGCAGAAGCTGGTATGTTGCTACGTATGTTGTGTTTTCTATGCTAACATTTATCCCCTCATGCTGATTTTTCCCTCTTGTTCAATGAAAAGAATAAAGAAGGATATTTAGTCTTTTTTCATTACAGGATTGCTTGAATGGTTCTCTGTGCTGCTTTTTTCAGCAGGCCAAAGTATGAGTCAGCAAAATGCTAAATAGTCTGATTGATTTATACAACTGCCTCTATTTAGATATTATTCTCTTCCGCTAGACCTGGCTGAACTATTTCCTTTTGTTCTGCTTGGGGAGTTTGCAACCTTTTTGACTTTGATTTATGATCAACTATATATTTGCTACCTGTTAGACAGTAACACACTCACACATGCACATACACTGCAACATGAATACAAAGTGAAGTATATGGAAATGTGAGGATGCTCAGTGTGAGAGACACACAAAAGCTCAAGCATGCACTCGCACAATACACACCTTCTCAATCTGCTTGCACCCTGCCTGCAGACAGAAATATAACCTCATTTAAATTCTGTATTAGAAGGCATTAAAAACTAAATATAGACACTAACATTTCCTCCTTCTGTTACTCTAAATTTGTATTGCTTTGACAGGAAGCATCTTATTTGCATCACAGTAGAGCTAAACTTTTTGGAAACTTTTTTTGCTCATCATCTCATCATGTAGTTAATTGAATTTAGGTTTTGGACAGCACTCAGGCTTACATAAATAACTCTTAAAGACCTAAGGATATTTTACTGTCATTAGATTAATTAATCTCATAATCTATTCTACCAGTTAGCATCAAGTGCCATACATCATTTGATTCAGAAGAACCTTAAGTTTCATACTTGATCATTTTTTAAAATTCTAATTTAACTTTGCTTTTTTTGAGAATGGATTTTCTTAACCCTAACACTAACCCTAGGTAATTTAAAGCCATTTCTTTTTAACATTATCCCAGGCAAATAACTCTGAAAGCTGAGAAACTGTGATTTATATACCCTTTTAGAATTTTACAATTTTAAGCCACTGGAAGCTGTTTAGGTGTTTGAGGGGTTAACCCAAATGTCGGATTCTGTCAGAGACTGGTTCAATTGCTCAGGGTACATGAAAAATGGTATGCTGGCTATTGAAAGAGCTGAAAAACATCTGGTATCAACTTTGATAGGCTATCTAGAACTATCACATGCTTCAGTCAGTCCTGCAACACAGAAGATGACATGTGTCATAATGCAGGCCCTAAAATGTCAGTCAGCCCCTGTCAGGGGAAATGTCCCTTCAGAGGACTGAAGCTCAGATTCCTCCTCAAATAAATGAGCCAATGTCCAAAAAAGTTTTTATCCTCTTAAAAAAAGGAAAACATGCACAATAGCATTTCTTTCAAAAACCTGAGGATCATATTTAACTGTAAGGGAGGAAGGAAGTCAGACTTAGAGGGAAACACAAAGGAAAAAGCAATAAAAGGCCAGAGGATTAAAAAAAAGGAGCAGAGGGGGCATGAGCAGGGATAAAGAACAAGAAAGATTGTAATCGAAGAAGCAAAGAAGGACGTGGGAGACTGTAATTGAAGACCTGAAGATTGAATCTGTCAGTCAACCTCGTAATGCTTCTGCTGCAGAGGTTCAGTGTCGAGAGAACAAAACGACTGACAGCAATTAGCCAGCTCATTTCACAGAATTGATGCTTTGCATAAGCATCAGACGAGGAGATACAGATCAGTGGAGGAAATGTTCCTCATTACTCAGCTGTCCTCAGGGTATATACCCTTTTGTTGTCACTGAAGCTTTAATCAGTTAAATGCTGGATTTCACACAAGATTTTACTACTTTGATGTTTCACAGTTCAAAAGAAGTTCAGAGTTTTTATTTGGGTGTCTGTTTGGTTTGCAACAATATGTGTGTTTGTTCTTTTCCTGCATGTATGTTTGTGCAACAACTTATTTGACATGAATGCTAATAAAAGATTGCACTTATAAGTCATCCACAACTCTCTTAAGCTAAAATGACAAAATTTCTCGATGGTATCAGTCCTCCACTCCCTACACCCGTTGTACAAACTCTTCCTCCATTTCTGCCCTCTTGATGTTTTCATTTCATAGAACCTTGGGAAGTTGAAATTGTCTGCCAGTATTGTTTATAGTCTACAGACACAATACATGGTTCTGAATAAAGTATTTTCACTTTGTTGGTGGCCATGCAGCCTTTCTCTGACATTACAAATATGTAATGTCATTTCAAGAGACTGCAACATTGATTTTTTCCCGCTCAATCTCCCTCCTCACTCCGGCTGGCTGGTTTCTCGAGTAAGAACAGTTTATTTGGCTTCTTTGCAAAGGTAAACTGATCAAATTAGATATGGGCGGTCTAAATGGGACACTAAGTTAATAATGTTAGTTCAACATTACTTAGAAGCTAGCCTGAACTTACTCCTATACTAACATCCAGTAAATATCCCTCAACATGCAATTTGCACCATGTGCAACCAGGATTTGAGAGAGAGTACTTTCAGTGAAAAAGCCTACATTCCTAGATCATTTCAAAATAAACAGGCAGCCGTTTTTTCTTTTTCATTAACAGCAAATAGCCCTTTTGGCGACAATAACTGTTAAAAGTTTATAATTTCCAAAAAGATCAGATTGATGTGCTACAACTTTGCAACTGTCAAAATGTAAATCTGTTGTTGTCACATTAGGATAGGAAATTTTGAAATATGTACCTCAGAATAAGAAGTTTGACAGAATTTTTACACTCCATTCTCATGTAAATCATTGCAGTCAATGCAAAACAGCATCTTTCAATATGATGTGATGCAACTTTGAAGAATTAGTTATAAAAGTTATTTCTTCCATCTGCTACATGTTCATTACCGGCAGCACTCAATTCATAAACAACAGAAACGCTGTGGAAGTTTTTGATACTCATATGTGTCAGTATAGTATTAATAGATGTTTATGCAAAGTTCTAATTTTAAAATTAAGCCAAAGAGTTGTTACATAACACAAAAAAGGAGCCACGTCTGAAACAGGAACAAACAGTAACTGTAAAGTTGCACAATATACCTGTCTGTCATCTTTTTCTTCATGGCACACAGATGAAAAAAAAACATCACCAACTAAAAGAAAAAACACAATCATAGGTTTAAAATTTTAAAGATTCACAGCAAAAAGTCGGTCAAACTGAACAACTTTGAATTGGTTTACTTGTGTTTTGCAGAAACAGACATTACGAGAGTCAGTCAGGCTTAGAGTAACAGGGTCCTGCTGACATTACAGGGGGCTTTGTTGTGTTGTGGCTCTAACATTTAACAGAGTGCTATATTTACCAGATCTACTTTATATGAGAGCTCAGTAAAAAGTTGCTCACAGAAAATTGGAACATTTGTGGAAATGGAAAGATACACATGTGTATTTGTTTACTTAACCATCTTCTAAAGCATCTTCTAAGTCCTCGGTGCCCAGGGGACTAAACTGAAGATGTTATTTTGGTTTAGAGAAGATGAAATCTAGGTCTTTTTGCTTTTGTTGCTATTCTACCAAAATGTTTACACTGACCCCAATAAGTAAGAACAACTACAACGGAAGCGTTAGGCTGATGAGTGTTGTGAATATTTTATATAGTCGTAAGAGCCAGTGCCAGAGGCCTTTTTGAGAAAAATACTCATGCTTTTCTAAATCTGGTAAATACACAGACACAGCAGAACAGTAATTAATTGGCTTTAGCTGGATTCAAATAAGGTAACTGCTTTACGTAATAACAGACAGGAAGTGCATGAATGCCCTCCATTTCACTCTGCTTTTCTTTTCTTCAGCACAACAAACCCCTTTTACGGGTTGAGTAAACATTATAGAATCTTAAGTAACTCAGACAATAGGCCTGCAATAACTAACAAAATGTATGCAAAGTGCAACATTATTGCCTGTGTTAATGCATTCAGATCCTGTAAATGCCCACTTAGCTGTTTCTATTTATGCACATGAGCCATTTAGATTAATGTGGCATGTTACATTTCACACTGAAATCACACATTTTACCTTTGATGCTGAGGTGTTGACAGCATTATTAACTGTGTGACACACCTCTCAAGGTTAAAGCAAGAAATGGAAACAGGTCTAGAATATTTTACTCAAGTAAACATAAAAAGTAGGCCAGTTAAAATGTACTCTGAGTAAATATTGCTGTTCATTCAGGCTGCAATATAAAGTGCAGTAATATGGTAATGTACACATTAAAGGAACACATCATACAGTTCTCAGGTGTGTGTGTGTGGATAAAGTGGATAAGTAAGGATAAAGATTAGGACAATATGCAAATAACTGAGTATTCATTCTTAACATAAAGCTACCTGCCTCTGTAGAATTGACTTAGACATTTACAAGTAAACAAGAATAACTGACAAATAAGAACTGTGAACAGCACATGAAAGGCAACAACATTATTCAGCGTTAATAAAAATTACATGTCATTTTATTTATAGAAAAAAATCATAAAGGGAATCAACAGGGAACAATATAAACCATAAAAACACAGCATAAGCTGCAGCCACAAGCACACAATAAAGGCAAATAGAGACCCTGCACAGTTTTTGTAGTGGACACAGAAATGTAGTGCTATGTTTTCTGGAGTTACATCCATGTCAGTGAGTTTTGTTGTTCTTGCTAGTTTGAGCAAATTGTGACCCTTGAATGCTGCAGTGACCTTTAAAATCTGCTATGAGTTGAATTCCTCTGCTGGTTTATTCTCCCTATACAATAAAACTGATCATTATCAGTTTCTTGAGGTTTAAACCTCAATGCTATCAGTGGCACAAAGTGTCCGCTCGACAGGGGGCACCAGAGATGCAAAAATGGCCTCCTACACAAAACATGAGATCCAAAGCAAGCTCTTAGCTGTCATTGGCAACATTGTCACAGATACTGTGAAGGACATTAGAGGGTTATATTATACTTTTGAGTTGACAGAATCGAGACTCTACTAGAACGGAGAATTTTACTGTTATTATTGTTTGATTTTTCTATGAAAACATACCAGCGAACAAAACGCACCTGTCCTGAGCTAACCAACGCAGGCCAGACTACATCCAAGATCCTTAGTCAGGTCTATGATGAGACTTCAGTGACGTAAAGCAAGCAGAGAGACGTTTCGCTACTTCTGCGAGAAAAGGGTTAGGTGCAGTGAAATATTGTGTGCACACAGGCTAAACCACCAGCTGTATCTGCTGGTTTTCTAATAGAAGTCAGCAAGGACCCATTGGGCAGAGACATTGAGGCAAATACCCTGTATCATGACATGTCAAGAAATAGCATCTTTCTCATTAGACAGCTGATTGACAAGGTAAGCCATTAAAAAGACTTCTGTCTCTCTCTCCTTCAGTGTTTGTATTGTAGTGCACAGTATGTTGCACTACTGATAGACCCTCAAACTGTAGGCTGAATATGTAGATTGGTTGTAATGCACAGTGCTGAAATTTTGCAGACAGAGAAAATAAACCCTTTTACCCCCATGAAGTCTATAAAATCAATGCATTTTAAATCTCCAAATTGAGGAAGACTTCTATGCTTTCTACGACACTGCAGCTACTGCGCCTGCAGGCAAAACTCACAGCTTCCAGGCAAATAAGCTGTTGACTGAGTACATCGTTGTGGACAGAAGAGGAGGAGACAAAACAATGGATAAGTTTGAGTTGAGCAGACTGTATTTCAGTGTGTTGGACCATGTTTGGGGTGAAAATGGAAGCAACAGTAAAAGCAACTCCAAGTCAGCAGCTGCACTTGTTGCTCTTGACCCAGAGTAAACAATCCCTCCTGGACCTGAAAGCAGCACATGGAGCTGACATTATCCACCACTGTGGGGCCAAAGGTCATCTTGGCAAAACAATAAATTGGTGGCATGAGAGAAGATGACTAGAAGAAGGTGACCTTGTCAAGACTTTCCTCAGAATACTGTGGAGTACTTTAATGTCCACTGTTTTCCTTGTCCTTCATCTCTCAATGACATCAGATGTCTCCACAATCATGTGAGAAAACTCATCCTCAGGACAATTTACTCACCCAAGAGGAAAAATGATGCACTCTCATAAGGCACGGCCTGTACAGTTGGATTTGAAGACAGTTTATATTTTACAGTTTATTTTTATTTTTTTTTGAGGTGAAAAAATAATCCCTTTTCTGTTTGAAGACACTGATTTGCTGAGAGTCAGCTTGGATCAGAATGAGGAGAAACAGAGAAAAAACAAGTGGTATAGAGTCAGACAGATCAATGTGTGTGAAAATGGAAACAGTTGCTTTGAACTGCTGCACATTTTGTTTTTTTCACCACAGCCCTCACAGCTTCAGTTAAAAATGTGCTTAGCTGGCAACAGCCCTGAATTTTGCAAAGCTGCATATTTTGCCAGAAAACGCATCTGCAACCTTAATTTCTTGATAGGACAGCATGTGATCCCTTGTGGATTCTGCAAAAGGTTTGTCACAGAAGTTATTCAGTTTTTGTTGGCAAAAAAAGATATATTTTCTTAAGCCTGTTAAGTACTTCTGCCCTGTAAGAATACATCTGCCTGATTGCAATATCCTGGCAACTTCAGACAGGTGAGGAAACACCTGGAGCTCTGAAAGTGATTTTCCAAGTTTTAAAGAGTCAATAAAAATGCTTCTAACATTTGCCCTAAAAGAGAATTTTAAATATGCATCCTGAAATTTTTGGTAAGTCATAACTAAGAAGAAACAACTTACAAATACAGCCCCAGAGCACATCAGTGGGGGAAAAAAAGGAATTGCTTAGCTTTTAATTCAATGCTTCCTGTGGCACAAGAAGATTCCCTACCACCACTTTTTTTCTGACACTACATTTATGAATTTCTTCAAAAAGCAAGAATTTATTTCACTTGTAGGAGATTAGAAGCTTAAATTCACTCCACTCTGCCATTTAGGCTAATTAGTTTTATTTGATTGCATGAAATCTAACCTGGTGTAGCTTTAAAGTCAAATGTAAATAAGATGTAGCTGAGCCATCTCATATCCTATAAGATGCATGTTAGCAGCAGGTGGAGAGAAAGCTATAGAGAAAGATGGATGGAGAAATGAGAGATTGATGGATTGGATTGAGGGTAAATGTAGAGGAGACAAGGAAATGGGAGAGAGGGAGTGGAAGAGTGCAAGAGCTGGTAGCTAATGGTGAGAAAACACTTTACAGGCAGCAGAGTGCAGTCAAGTGGTGAAAGAAAATGATGGAGAATGAAGAGGATAAAGAGAGAAGTGATGAGGGAAGAGGATGTAAAAAGATTTTAAAAAATGACGGTGTATACATTTATGACAGCTGTAAATTACCTTATCAAAGGATGAGAAAAAGAGTAGGAGGAGCTAAAGAAAAAAGAGAAATTAAGGTGAAAAAATAAGTATTAAGAAAAAGATGAGATGAAAAAGGGGTCAGGCAGAAAGGGAGAGAACTGGATTATCAGGATATGAGGAAGAAATGGTCACATGATGGTTGAGAGGTAGTGATGATTTGGTGAGCAGGGATGAGAAAAGGATGAGGAGGGATGAAAAAGAGACAGATAGGAGGATTAAAAAAGATAACTGGAGGAAAGGAGGATGACAGGAGAGGAGAAAGTAAAGGCCTGCACAAACAGAAGGCAAGGTGACTGATTTGAAAAAGAGAAGGATGAGGAATAAGTTGGAGGCAGAGCGAGTGACAAGATGATGAAGTGGGAGGGAGGATGGAATGAAAGAAAACAGAACGAGGAAATAAAGAGAGGAAAGACGGGGTGGATTAGACAGAAAAACGAGAGCGAGTAAAGGAAAAACGTTGAGCTGATTTCGTGCTGATAGATCTCGTCCATCGCCTCTTACACACACACACACACACACACACACACACACACACATACACTGTTCACTCACATTTCACAGGAGGGGCAGAGAGAAATTAAGTGGAGCTGTTTCTGCCCCAAGGAGCCCATTTTATCTTCTACGGAACATCAATTCACACACAACAGGCCACAGGGAAGACATGTCCATGGGAGTGTGTGTGTGTGTGTGTCTGTGTGCTTGTATGACTGGGGATACTTTTGGGGACATATTTTGTGCACATGACCAGTTCACTGGAGAGGCAACTGGTGCAACTGGGGATAAAACTTAGTCCCCAAATGGAAAACAGCTGATTGTTTGACCTCTCGGGGTAAATCTCCAGGAAATATATCTCACCAAAAGAGTGTTTGTTTGTGCATGTGTGTGTGCATGTTATGCTAAGTGCCTTGGAAAAGACAGCTTACAAAAGCTTCTGCAAATACCTCCAAGTCTTATAAACACAAAAGTGTTTAACATAAAGTTACACAGAGGAACAAAAAGTGAAACATGTTTTTAAATTGATGCTTAAATTCATGTAGTTATTCATGTAATTCTAGTAGCTTTTTATATTTCAAGCTCATAAACAACTGAGGTGAGACCAGATCTTTAACAATCTTGTGACACAGCATGAAATGCTTGTGAATGTTTTTTTTCCAATTTTTTTTTTTTTTTTAATGAGAGGCTTTAATAAAACTTTTTCAGAAATATTTATTTTCAGAAGAAAAACAGACATTTCTCCTGTATGTGAGCACTTATTATGGCAGATGAAAATGCAGGTAAAAAATGACCTGCTTAGAACCAGTAAAAAGCCATTAAAAACATACTGGGGCCTTGACTTTGATGTGCCATCTGACAAATTAGAGTTAGTAGAGTTTACTGTGAGGTCAGGGTGTCTATTTTTGGGTGGGTACACACTCAGAGGCACAGGCTCAAACAGTTCATGGAGAGGTCAGAGACCTTGATATTGTGCAAAGACCCAGAGAGAGGGTACAGAAAAATAAAACAAGAAAACCCCAAAACTCCCTGCAGAACTGACCTGCTGACATCTTTTCCCTCAGGGATGGTGACCTCAAACACAAGGACAGATGTGTCGTGTTTTACTGGCGGAGGGAAAGCAGCAGTTAAACACCAGAAACAGTATTTTTTAATTTAATTGAAATTTACATGTTTCATTTGCACATGGCGGAAAATAAACAGAGAACATCATTTCTAACAACGTTCATGCTCAGTTTTAACAAAGTCTATCATCTGGAAAACCATCTTTACATAATGAAGTTCTGTCTTCTTATTTATGAAAACACATGCCGTTACTCTCACACAGGCATCATTTAAAGGACTTATGAACGCAAATGAACCTGCCCAATAAATCAGGGTCAAAAACTTGTTTTAAATTTTTACTGTGCAATTAATGAATTAATCTTAATAAATCCTTGTATACTGCCACAAAGCTGCGTTATATGTTTGACAAAGATTTCCCTAATACAAGACTGTTCAAATAAAAAAGACCCTTTTCTTTTGAGCATGATACAGAGGCAAAGCCCAGGAATCATAGCAGATGAGGCATATGATCCACCAGCAAAGGGTTTTGGGTCCAACTGTGTCAAGATACTGAATTTTTAAATAACTTCTCATTTTCTTTAAACTTCAGAATAGTTATTTTTGCTTTATATAATTGTAAATCAGCGTTAAGGACATTTAAACTGAACTTTTTGGAGGATTTAGCCAATTTATCCACAATCCCAATTTAATACAAGAACAAAGATGCCTTTACCTCCTGTTTGTTCATTGTGGCTAGAATGCCGCCCAGTACTAGCAGTTTTGTATGTTCAATGGAAGTAGTAGGCAGACACCATTACAGCCATCTAAGCCCCAAAACTTAGAGACGTTAAAGTACTTTGTAAGTACTTTACGGATACTAAGAGGATATCCTTGCAGGTTGGTGACATGACACCCTAATAACTGCAAAGTCCATTTTCATAGCCTTTTTCAAGTACATAGTCACAGCCTATATCAAGTATGGATGCCTTTTTTTCTTTTTTGCACATATACACTAGTGTTTCTTCACAAGATCCAGACAGTTTAAATGGTTACAGCCATGACTTAACAAATTGTGATGCATTTTCTGGACTGAAGGAGGTCACATCCAGTGTCGTAGTGTGTCCACGTCCATCACTGTCCCAAACTCCTACCAGACTCATCTTGTCACCCTGCCTCTCAGGACTCAGGACTTTGGTAGTTAAAACTTAAAAAGGTTGGCTGATCATAGTAAAAATGTTAATATCAGTGTTACAAAAAACATTTGATTGACTGCATGCACTTTGAAGTTTCTGATGAATGTCACAGGCGACTCTCTGAACTTGAAATACATCTTTCCTCTCCATCAGTGTGACACTTTGTTTCAGGTTGGTGACTCGCTCATCAGCTGCTTTGATCTATCACCTGCCTGAGCAGCTGCACCTCAGTGTGTAATCTGTGTGTCTGGATGCACAGTGCTGCATTTTCTTGATTTCCTTCAGGTAGCTGAGATTCACAACTCCTGATAAATGGACCGCAGACAGGCAACTTACTCATCAGACAGAATATCAGCTCATCAATTCATTAATGCCTGTGTCTTTGATTATGAGGAGGGAGACATACTCAATCAATAGAAAACTAAATCATTAACAGTTAAATATGTTGTAATAATATATTAATCAACTCATAATTAACCTGGAAATACTCACTTAGAATATGTTGCTTTGACTTATCGTGAAAAATCCTGTAAAAATGTTGCCTGTAATAGTGCTCGCATCGTTTCAAACCCTCTAACAAGCTATCAGACTAATGACCTGTCAATCAAACATCAAACACAATGCCCAGGGTAGAGTTGTATTTTCATATATGGAGCTTTTTTTCTGGTTGTGATGAAATAATCTGCAACTGAAACCTGATGTTTGAACCTGGAAATCAAGGGAATGAGCATGAGTGCAATTAAAAGTTGTTTTTAACAGCTTAAGCAACAATGGCAACACAAGCAACACAAGCACCTGATTCACAAGTCTGAGTTTCCTGTTGCTTTCAGATTACACAGCAGATTGATAACTGGAGTGCATAAAAAGTGTCAGCCAATTGTACACAAAGTGTAACGAACAGTGACCTTCACTTTACTGGGAAGGTTTTTAGTTCCAGGTTTTTTTCTCCGTCTGTCAATAAGCTTGCACACACACCATACTGTCACACACAAGCACACACACAAATATGAACACCATTTTCCAGCTCTTAACCACAGCCGGTACTGCAGTAACTGTTAAACACACTTATATTGTGCCCAAATTTTAAACCACATATCCAATGCACACACTACCTGTAGAAGAAAAACACATAGTCCACACACACAAGCACACAACCTCACACCAGTCAACATGACATGAAATATAATTTTTACGCACACAGCTGCACAAATTGTCCCTGAATTACTTTCATTCACACTCAAGAATATGAGCTGTCAAAAAAACAAGCTGGCAGGCATGTGTATAGCCATGCGCACAGACACACACACACCCACACACACACACACTCGAACCAGAATTCATGGACCATTTCACAGTATCTGGCTTTCATTGATGAGGAGCGCCTGTGTGTGCTAGAATAGTAAATATCAGAGGAAATTAGTTGTCCAGTCATGACAATCTGGCCATCTGTCTCCCACAGCAGAAACAGAAATAAATAAATCAAATAATAGAGCAGAGAAAAGATGAAGGACTAAGAGAAGTGCAGCAGCCATCAGGAAGAAAACATAGGAGAGAATGGCGACATTAGGAAGAAAAATTAGAAAATTAAATGCATAAGCCAACTGTTACAGACACTAAAGAAAACAAAGGGAAGCCATTAAAGTTCAGAGGCCTGAGACGAAATCAAGCACATTGGTGTTGTTTTTAATCAAGAAGCTGCACATTCAAAATGAGGATGCTTCACACAAATTTCAAAATGGCAGCACAGAAGATAAACAATCCGCTCGTTTCCATGGTTTATGCTCAAGATTAGTGTCACCAAATCAGAATAAAATAAATGCCAAAATTGGTTACAATCTCCGGTTCTTGTCACATTGTGTATCAGATTTTTGAGTTATGGCTCAAAACATATTTGTTTGGGGGTTTTTTTTAGGTGACAGTGACTTTGACCTACTAAATTCTACTCATTTCATCTTGAGACCAAGTGTTTGTGAATGGGACAGAGAGACAGACGGATGATATTTTCTTTTAATCAAGCTAACAAGCTAGTATTATTGACAGAAATTGATAAAAATAGAAAGCTGCTATCATTCAAATCTGAGCAAAGGCATAAAATTCAGACTTTTTTGCAACAGTAAGGCTCTCAGTTGGAGCCTTCAGATTTATGTCACTAGCAAAGAAAGTAGATTTTTGAAGGGGATGGGGGGGCTGCAAATCTCAGGACCTGTACCAGCCTACATTAGGGTGGTGACAGCAAAACTCCTATAGCTATGACAACACAACCCCACTCCACACTCCATGATAAAGCCCTTTCACCCATGTCAACACTGTTTAGCAGTGAGCTCCCCTGAGCTGCTCTGATCCTACACCAAAATGAAGCCCCCAGGTCCCTGGAGTTCTGGTTTATTACCCAACTTTGTCCCTACAGCCACAGAGGTACAAACCAAACAGCTTCAGTACACAGCGTGCTCATACACAGAGGAAGATCCACCCAAACCTACACTCACATCCTTCTTTTCACATATAAAAAATGCATGTCATTTTTTATTCATTTTAGTCCTATAATGGTTTTCTGACTGGACTAGTTCTGTCTGGACTTGTCTTTATAAACTATAGTGACTGGTGAACATGTTCATTTGGACTCTTTTTGCTTAAAACACTTAAAACGCCTTTACTTCTGTGTGACATTCTGAAAGGTCTTTAACTCTTGCATACAGCCGTGAAACTCTTATCCAGGTCTTTCTCACAAGAGAGCACACTTATCTTAGTGGGGCTGGTTAAAACAAGGTTAAAGAAAGAAAATATTGTTACAGTTCTGCTTTATGGTGGATTCCCCTTTTCAAAGCCTTCAGGTCCCGAGAGCTCATCTGGAACCCAGTTTATCACTCCCGCAGAAGTCACAGAGGTGCCACTGGCTCCCCCGAGACCCAAATAGAGTCAACACACCATTCCTGTGGAAAACACTATTCAGTGACTCAGAAAACTACAGCTTTTGTTCTCCTTACTTCAAATTCAGTGTCTTAAAAAGCAGTTTTGCAAGGTTGTGTGTGTGTGTTTGTGTGTGTGTGAATGTGAGAATAAATTAGTTAATCAACATGCAGAAACAATCCTTATAGATTCAAAGTTGCATCAAGTAAAGTCGAAAGCTAAGATTTAAGATGAATGTGCTAGCTTTTATCACATGAAAACTTCTGTTATCATCACTATTATTTGTGCTTTTTACTTGATTTTTAAATTGTTATCTTAAGCCGATTACATCAAAATGTCTAAATGAACAACGATTATATTCCATTAAAAAGCATCTTTTTCTCCAAGTTCTTTAAAGCCTGACTTGTAAAAAACATAAACGGGTTCAAAAGCCAACTTAAAAAGAGTGGACTGAATTAGGCACACAGTGGTCAAATGAAGATGATAAAAAATATATATATGTATATATAAAAAAAATATATATATAAAATAACTTATAGTTCATTTGAAGGCAGTCCAAACAGGAAAATAAATTCCTGTAGGGCCATGGAGGAAGCAGGTCAGTGACTGGACGCAATTTAAAAATACAGGTGGCAGATAACAGGCAGGTTCATCAGGTTCAAACCTCAGGAAAGGAGGCAACATTAAAGATCTGTCAAATTAGAGAAGGTAAATGTGAAAGTATTTCTATACAGGGACTCAATAAGACAATAAGGGGCAGAAAGAAGAAGCTTAATCTGACTAAGGGTGTTTACACACCCGTTTGGTTCGGTAAAAACAAACCCTGGTCCTTTTTTCCATTTCACTTGGACAGGTGCAGAAGCATTGATTTCAATCTTAATGCCGACAAAGCAACCAGTTTCAAAGTTTCAGTATTAAAAACAAAGGAAGTGGCTCTTTGTTATATTTTAAATAACAAAGTCATTAACACTAAATCCCCATGTCCTCTAACAAATTGCCAATTAATATAAAAATGTTTGTGCTGTGGAAAGTCTGAATAGGATTTTGTATTTGTGTCACTATGTTTATGCAAGACTCTCCCTTTGTGTGTGTGTATGTGTGTATTACCTGCATGCTGCCTGTTGTTTTATGATTGCTAATGATCTGTAACAATCAATAGTAGCACACAAAACCCAGAGATTACACAAATACAGCATCATTATGTTTGAGTTAACTACACACATTCGCATGAGTTAAACAGCCTCACATATGCCTCCATTAGCTCATCCAGCTGGTACAGAGAAATAATCAGCCGTCTCCTCAGATCACACCAGATAGTGGCTCGTTTTTTTTCAGTAGGGTTATTTAATGTCAAAAACTGTACAGGTTTTACACATCCAAACCTTGCATTTTTCAGGGAGTAAAGCAGCTCACATAAAAAATTAAACAACATCTTTAAGGGCTTTTGTAGCTACAAAGAAGTCTGCATGAAGTCTGATAAGGTGCCTCAAGTGCTGTCACTTAAGTCAACATCGGTTGAGGCTGAAAGCTGAAGAATTTGGGTTGCGGAGTTTGTAAAATGTGAACTTACTGAACCTCTGCAGCCCACTCATCTCTGCTTGAGGCCAATAGCTCAAGGCTACAATAGTCTAGACTATTCACACCAAAATCACAGCATTATGTAGCATATGGTGTTTTAAAAAAAATATTGCAAATTACTTGTGATAATAATAATAACTCCTGCTTTTTGCATCAGGCATAATGGAAATGATCACCATTATAAGTGAGTTAATGAAAGTAATGTTCAAAAAAAGTCCTTGTGAAATGAAACTAAATTAAACTAAAAGGCCTCTTAAACCATTTGAATTGTATTCAAGGATTTGGCCTTTTTTAAAGATACAACTTAGAACATTAAACCTCTCTACATGCTTCTTGCATTGTGTAATAAATAACTTTTTATTTAGACCATTTTTAAGAAATGCCTGCAAATGACTTCAAATATTTAAAAAAAAAATTAGAAATTTAATATTTTTGACATTTTCCAAGGGTGTAAAAAAATTTTTCTGAAAAAGATTACTATATTTATCAAAATAAATAGCATTATTTTGATGTAGCCCATCTGTATTAAGGACATCTATTAGCCATCTATATTCATATTCAGGCCATCTATAGTTGTTATTTATACCATTCACTACATGCTTCATGAAAATACCATTTTTAACCATTTTTTTACTCCTTACAACTCAAAAGATTACTCAATAAAGAGAATATTCTCATTTTCAGAATTGAATTGGCTGGAAAGCAATAGAATGGAAGCAACTGACACGGTAAAAGCTGGACTAATGACTGATTCCTTAGATTGTGTCGAAAGTAAGTAATGCTTGGACTGTTTAAAATCAGCATTGCTGAAAACTTCCCAGCCAAAGGGACAAATGATTTGTTCCTCTTTGTTTACTGTATCTGAACAGCCAGAGGCAGCATACCTGATGAAATGAGGAAGGGAGCTTTTCCGAGAAAAATAAGAGGCAAAGGTTTGTGTTCCCCAGTTCATTCACTGCATGTGCCACAAGGACGAGTGTTCTACACTCTCCAGATGACACTGCCCCCATTTGCATTTGACCTCTTCTGCCTTCCTGGCATTGTGAGCCATGATGATCCATATGCTCCACTACCACTGGATTAAGTGTATAAATTTAGGAGGGGACTATATACAAAAATAAATGTGCTAGTTTTTCAAAATAGGCCATGAACTTATCATTCACCCTCGATATATAAAAGCATGGTACTCTGGTCAAATGGTTTTCTGAAATGGCACTCGAGCCTCTCTCTGAGGCAGTGAGCCTCAGCCACTCAGTGTTCATCACATGACTCAAAGATCTTGCGGTTGTGAACCTTTTATAGTTAATAGGCAGATTTTTAAACATTTATCAAAGCATTTGTGCAAATCAAAAACATTCAAACATGTATGCCACAGCATGTCGACATAAACCAAAAGAACTGATGAATTTGTAATGGTTGGTGATGATTTGCGCAGAATAAACAGTCTTTTATCTTACCTCTTTGAGACTTAAACCACTATATAAGTCAGCAGCCCTGAGGAGCTGCCCCGACAGTATGGTCGACAGCTCTGCAGTGAACACTTTAATGACTGGCTGCTATCCTTTGCTCACAGTAGGTGTCCCTTCATATACATTCAGCCTCTTTCTTCTTAATAAAGGGATATAAAGACAAAGAAAATATGCTGTGCTCAATAACTCCCCAGTGCAACTTCACTGGCTGCACTTGTTGGTGCAGGCTTTCATACATGCATCTGTATGTATCTGTATGCATCTGTATGCATCTGAGCGTTCTGCAAAGTTCTTTCTCCTAATTACATAAAATAAGTGCTTCACGCAATTGAATACTCATCCCTCTTCGTTTTTTGGAGTCCTAAACAATCAAACCACTTCACCGACTGTTTAACCTTGAAGTTTTGTATCCATTCAAGATGTTGTTGAATGAAAATGAATACGACTTTACTGCACAAAAGGCTGGATCCAATATAACTCCTCCCAGTTTGCTATTAGTGAAAAGGAACGGAAATGCTGTTTTATTAGATTCTACCTTAACACCTACTTTCTCATTTTCTCCTCTTCCTTACATTTTCAGCAAGTTCACATTTGCTCTCTCTCCTATGACCAGCATAGCATAGTTATGACAGGTAGAGTATTGTTGGTAGTTCTTTTATGCGCAATTTATTTACCCCCAAACCCTCTCTCTCGCAGTACACACTGTCTGTCTTGATTATGAGGGATGGAGTGGTCCAGAACTGGTACAACTCTCCTGCTCTGTCACTTATTAGTATCCCCTCTCTACTCTGTGTCTGGATTTCTCCCAGCTTGTGATGGATGGGTCAGGGCAGAGAGGCTGCTTGCTAATCAATCTGCCTGTCAATAAAGCCAGAATCTGCTCTCAGCTGAAGGTGAACACGGCACTGCCTGTGTGAGGATGTGTAAGTGTGTGAGGGTTATATGCCGTCACAAACTGGCTCAGGGAATGTAACAATGACACAAAAGTAGTTACTAAAAATAAGATTTTTTTATAACTAAGGCCAAGTCCACATGTGCATTGGTATTTTTTTTGAAACATTACTGTTTTCACGTTTTGGCCTTTCACCTACACACACTAACACAGCTTGATGACATTGAGAAGCCAAGTTATAAGCGTTGTCTTGTGACAGAGAAAAGAGTTTTTGGACTGTGAAAACAGATTGTGCAGCCTTATCTCCTATGTTTTATGTCCTTGTGCACTGATATCTCCTTATGTCCTTGTTATATATTACTATGGGCCTTGCTGTTTCTGTTCTTTTAAAGAATGCCTCACTTTTACAAGAAAAGGATCCAAGGATTAGAAATAACTGATGACCGGGGTCACGACAGGTTATTTTACTATAGCCTGTAACCCCATAAAATAATGTAGTCAATTAATGTTTTTGAGGAGATTAACCCAATGTTACTGTTGGTCAAAAGCTACTAAGCTGATTAATTTATAATTGCAGTTTGCAGTTTATACAGGCTAAAAAGAGTTATCACCCTTGAAATCCTTTGTATTCCAAATATAGCTCTTTTAAAGCTTCTCCTTACTGTGTGTGGGTTTGTGGAGAGATCCAAAACGTTGGAGACTTTCTGTCTAGTTACAGCTGCTCGGCCATCATTGCACATTCACTGTATTCAGGGCTGATGTTCAGGAAGTGATGTGTTGATAGCTTCAATTTTTCAGAGTTGTGCCTGAACGAAAAAGCAAAAGAGTGCGCATTTACAAGCATGCTCATGTGTTTGTGAACTGTAAACAAGCGCTCATCTCCATCAGTGTGAGTGACGTTCACTCTCATGGTAGTTAACGGTGCTTTGGGGATAGTAAACTTCATTCACAAGTGTTTCCGAACACTGTGGAATTTTCCAGGGAAAATACAGCATTCTAATGTATAATTCTATGCACAAAACACACACAATAAGTCCAAAGAATTTGGCAGGAAACTGGCAAATTAGAGGAGGTTCTATTGAAAAATAATAGCTTGAAGCAGTACATTAAAGAAAAACAAAGAGGAAGACCTTTGAACTAGCCAGTTTAAATGTAAAAATAACGAACAAAGAACTTGAACTAGTTAATTTTCAAAATGTGTGAACCGAACTTTGAGCTACCTCTTGTTAAGTGTGAACTTTCCCGACGCTGCAGTTCTCTAGCAGTGGCTTTTTTCTTCTAATCAGGGTATTTCTCAAAGGAAAAAAAACATTTTATCACATTCATCCAACTTAGAAAGTATCTTCAAAGCTGGCAACACCGAATTGTTTAATGCAAGCATATCTGTGTAGCCTGGTGTCAGAGAGAATTGTGGAGAAACATGCAGGACTGGCAGTGGTTTTCTAAATGAAATGTAACCCTGTCAGCTGGTCATATCTATCCAACAGCACAGCAACATATCTATATAGTTAGCCTAGCATGTTGGTGCTGTCCGTTTTAATGATTCTCTCTTTACCTTTAGTTGGTTCATGCTGCTGTCATGTGAGCCCCTCCACCTCTCCATCACCATCAGTCTTTGGAGATTTATCATTTAATCAACCTTTCAGTCTCAGCGTAGTCATCAGCCATCATTCCCACCAGTGTCTGAACTCCTAGAATTAATCCTGCTGTTGCTCAAGGCAGACGCCCCCCCTCTATCACCAAAACCTCCTTTTAGAGTCCAATCGACTATCTGTCATGGCTTCATTATCACATTGCATCTGTCATTGTAAATGTTATCTTTACTTCATTCGTCTCTCCTGACTGAAATATATGTGTACTGATTTTGCTGGTGCAGTTCAAAGGGAGATTAGCTTTGTCCTTTTACACTACTTTATTTACTCCTGACGTTACTTTTGCATAAAAAATGATGGACTGAGTCCTTAAGACTGAGTGGTTTCATATTCACAAATATAAGGGAATGGATGTTGCAATCCTGTGCACCTCAAACCAGGGTAAGAAATCATACTGAAGTCCAATTTAGATGGAAGATGAGATTGATTGATGAGCTTGCCCACAATTTGTGACTGCATAGTACACAAGGCTGGAGTGCCATAAATCTGAAGGACCTTCGAAAAGGCTACATCATTCACCCCTCCACCTAAATGTTACAGGAATACATGAATAACTGGAGTTGTCAGAGGGAACCTCCCATCACAGATGTTTGGATGGATTAGTCCAGCAACACCTCCAGGACTCTCAGAGGTGACTTCTAAACCCTCTAAAACAAATCATGCCACTGACAGGCCTCCTTAACTAATGACAATTATGTTAGATAGACAATTAGGCTTGTCCCCACTGTCAGCATTTTTCTGTGTTTACTGAAATCCCTAATGATCTCAACAGCAATGGACCAGCAATGAGAGGGTTGACACTCGCTGTTGGATTCAAACAGCCTCAACATATATCAACTCCATTAGGCATTTGGGTCAGGAACTGCATGGTATCAGCAGTGCATTAAACCCTCTGAAGACTTAACAATCCACCTATGTGTGTTCTGCTGACACACAGCCGAGGCAATTACGGTCCTATTGCTGCAGTGAAATCCTGCTGGTTTGAACTGATTGAAGAGGCCATGGCCATGTCGGTTATGAACTAGTCAAAGTATTTATTTATTTATGACTGAACATTTGACGGTGCTGATGAAACCTTTCGGGTTGAATTCATGATTACAGTGCTCAGGGTTTTGTAAGGACCATTTGCACACATTTACAGAACATAATTGACCTAAATCTCTTACAATTTTAGCACCTGTTATACTCAAATGCTGTTTAAGAGCAAAACATTACTTGAAATTTAATTTAAACTGCTTTTGCAATTGAAAGTTTGATTACTTTCATGGCTTCCTTGGTCCTCTGCTAGGAGCATTGTATTGTTGAGAATTGTATTGTTGAGAATTGTAAACTTGGCAATTATTTCTCTTACTTTCAATGACGATTTTTCCAATATAGTTTCAGTCATTTTTAGCCACAGTTGCAGAATGAGTTTAGGGATGACTCTGTCAGCTTGTCTGTCAGTGGGTTCACACTTAAATATCTTTGCAACTGTTTGATGGATTGCCATGGAAATAGGCACAGACAGTTGAAGTCCCCAGAAGAGGAATCAGTGATTAGCTGACTTTTCCTCTACTTTCACAAGAAGGAAAAATATTTTTATTTATCCTGTAAAGCAATTGAACTGTACAAAGTCATAGTAAACTAAAGATGTTTCACAATGACTTTGGTGATCATCTGTCCTCCTGAAGTTTAGTGAGATATATGTTGACATGTTCCTCTAATGAGATGTAATTTGGTGTTTGTGTGTTTGCTGAAGCACATTGATCTAGTATTTATCTCTCTGTCTTTGTCTTTCATCCACATAAAATAACCATGAAAGCTATTAGCAAATAGATTAAATACTTTAGAGTAACAATCTAGAAAGAAGGAAATGCTGCTGATTTCCAGTGGGAAGCATGTGGAGTAAATCAGGCAGGGGGAGGCATGTTAGAGTGTGTGAGAAGCCTCGGGGCGAAGTGTCCTTCCAGGATGAACTTTCACTATATCTTCATGACCTCCTTACCTGTGGATTTATAGAAGAGCTGTCTTACTCTCTTTCAATGTCAGTATCAAATCAGTGTGATTTATTGGCATGAATTAATCAACTGACTGCATGAATTTTTTAGAAGTGATAATAAAACAGGATTTCACCCAACAGGGATACGTTAAGAATAAATATGAGGTCCACATATCACTCAGTGGTTCAGTGCCCTTACTACAATTCATCAGCTTGAGGTTATAAGCAGGTAGATTCTTGAACCTCTTGACAAAGAAGGGCTTTAAATGGGCCCAACAGCATTTTATTATTTTAACCCCACCTTGAAAATCATGCAGAGGGTGATATGTCTTTACCCAACATGTTCTAACTTTCAGCTGATCGTACAATTTGATTAGCCAACAACAACAAAAAAAAAGAAATCTCTGTAACAAAAAGACATTTTATTATATCTCTTTATCATATCTGATTTTGTAAGAATTTATGGTAAGAACACACGGATAAATGGACTTGCAAATGAACAATTAAAAGACTTCATGCACAAAAAGCATCATAAATGCCAAGGAATGAAAGTAATATGTCTCTCAATAAACCGATGTTTTGTGAAAAAACTAAGCAGTTAAAATCATCACAGTTTCTGATCGAACAATAACTCTCATGTCTTGTTAATAGTTAAGTGAACAAGAAAAAAGTGAAAAGCTTTTTATTTGTTCATTGTCAATTTTTTTTTCAACAATTGCACCAAGAACCAGAATAAAGTGTTTATTGCAAGCAAAAAAGGGCAAAGGAAACTGTTTTTGTAACATCTACTGTTTGTTATATATTTGCTTGTTTTTTATACCTTGCACTGACATTGTTCATGTGTTATTTATTTATTTCAGGTGTAGAGAAACTAGAGAGTAATGAACTAAATAACCTTTTGGGGGAAATTCTTTGCAGGCATTATTATTTGTTTAAGTACCTCATTATGTTCATGTGAATAAAGCAAATATAAAATGATCCTCTGCATCTGCTGTACCTTTTGGGTAAATTTAGTGACCTAGAATCATTTTGTTAACCCACACAATTATGCTTAGAGCATTTTTTTATTATCAGTTTTAAAGAAGAAGAAGGTCAACTTTAAATTTGAAGGACCACCAATGTAATAAAAAGCTTACTTTATCATGTTTGGTACTAGGAGTTCAAAGCAACACATTTACATTGTTGTGAAAGATCAGTTTTTAGCCTGTCCCCTTGATCGCAGTATAACACATGAAGAGGGCATGATTCATCATTATTAACTTAGCAGTCATGATAATTGAAAATCCCCATTGTTGCATCAATTAACATCCATTGCATATGTTTACAGAAGAGATTCTGTCAGGTTTGAGTTTCAGTGTACATTTAGGCAGTATGTTGCATCATTGTAGTCATATAGAATAGGCTTTACCTTTGTGGTGAGACACTGAGTCAGTGCTGTGTCACTGTTGCTATTCAGATTGTCAAACAACAAAGAACATTGGTAAAATAAGTAAAATCTGAACTGCCCACTGTCTCTTTTAATTACTTTTGAATTCAACAATACTATTATTACCAGCTGCTTCTTGGTGTATTGCTGAAAGACAGAGAGAGAAAGAAACTGCATCTTATCTCATTATTTTTTAGCTAGCATAAAAACATGCAGGCATCCTGCACCTGCAGCATTAACAACATAAGAAGCCTTCCATCTATCAACATAGTGTGTGTTTACATGTAACTAAGATGCACTCAAGTCACTGAACAGTCAGGAAGTCCAAGCTCACAGATCTGAAATGGTGTAAAATGGCTCTAGCTATAGCTAACTCGTCTATAAGAGCTAAAATAATACCATTGCTCCACAAGATAAATAATGCAAAAAAGCAGTGGCCTGCTAAGTGTTTTTTTTAAAGGCATTAAAAGAAAAATATGTGACACTGTCAAATTCACTGTCAAATTGTTCTGTGTTACTTAAAGAAGAAAGGAAAAATACGTTTAGCATGTTCATTTTAACAGTGTTTTCCCTCAACAGAAGGCACAAAAGGTTTATCCAATGAAGCTCCGGTTCAAAGCCCTGAATGTAGATCCTGCTATTAAGGGTCCATAATGGATATAGCAGGGAAGGCAGGGCAGTAAAAACAGGGGACAAAATAACAATAGTGAAAGGCTAAAAGGTTACAGTATGTAATAAAATGCTTTGCAAAGTGTTTGGGGCAGCTGGTGTGTGTGGTGTGTATTGTTATGTGTTATGTGTTATGTATTATGTGTATGCAGGATGACCTCGGGGAGATTGCTAATGTCAGTGTGGTGTTTCATCTAAAAGGTACATTTTTCACCTGTATCCCATGTGGATTAGACTCTGTGTGTCCATGTGTGTCCATGTGTGTGTGTGTATGGGTGTGCATGTGTGTGTGTATGTGTGCAGGGTGCCAGCTGGTCCTCCAGGTATTGTGCAGTTAACCTCTGACACTGTTCTGTCTTTCTTTCCCTCTCCTCTGTTTGGCTCTCTCATGGCGTATGTTGCACCTGCAAACACAAACAAATAGAAGAGGAGAAAAAAATTACACAATTCATATACCAATTGTATGGCGTCAACAACTCTGCACAACTAAATATCCACTTGACTGCAAAAATATAATGATAATAATCAATTATTTTTAAATATATAATCCTAACAACTGTATACATGTGCTAACAATAACTAGCCAAATCATGTTTAGACAGTAATATTTACCTGTATACTATTCATTTAGTGTTTATTCTATTGTATAATTTCTATTTTACAAATCAAAACGCTCGACTTTACGCAGACACTTTATGTCACAGGTCACTGATGTTTTTATATGAATTTGTATGTTAAGTTATTCAGTTAGTTAGTTTTAATTGGACATAAAGATTTAATGAGAAGTTAACATCAGCCTTCATCCTCACAAAGCTGCTCTGGAACATCAACATCAGTCAGTGAACTTCAAACACAGCAGTAAAAGAGAGAAATAATGAAGGAAAGAATAGGAAATTAAATGAAATAACCTGTTGAGAAGGCAGTGGACTAGGAAGATGATGAAAATGATGAAAAACAGATGAAAATGAGTTGAAGAACAGAGAAAAAAGGTGGGCAGGAGTTCTAGGAACAGATGTAGGAGTGTATGACAGGAGTTTTATCTTATTTGGGTCCAATTTTATCTTCATCATTAGACTTTTTGTTTTAGATTTTTTTCAGTGGAGGACATTTCAAGGATAACTGAGTTAAAAGGAAGCGAGAAATGTAAAAAAGAAAAGAAGCAAAAGGAGAACAGAGTGACAAAAAATAGATTATAAAAAGTACCAAATAATTATAATAAATGCACATGTTGTTTATCAAACTATTTTCTCCCCTATAGAAGTCTAATATAATTTGTGTAAATGTTCCTATATTGGCCTAATATTTAGATCAGAGTACTAAGGATAACAGTTACTAAATATCGTGTGGAATATTTGATTTACATTTAAAGCAGCTGAGATGTTTATGACAGATTGTAAATGTAGCAGATTTGTAAGCTAAACAGTGATTCTATGACAATTCTATGGCAATCATGTAAAAAGGTTTTAATTTATGCTCAAAAATAACATCAAACATTTAATGCTTCCTTTTAGATTCCAGAAAAAAAGTGACTAACTCCTAGAAATGGTGTTATGTTTTTAGACAGCTAACGAACAGTAAAATAAAAAATAGAATCTTGGCTCTACAGGAATTTCTAGCTACTATCTTGTTTTTCTCAAACTAGGCACCGATCATTTAGCAATTTTATATTGTTTCTCAAGAAAAAGTTACAAGCAGTAAAATTTAAAAAAAAGGAATTTATGCGTTTAATTGTACATATTCTTACATATATTATTTTATATATCTGGCCTCTCAAGTTACTGATTAGGCCAAATGATGCCTTGCCAATTAGTGTTTAGGTACTAAGTTGAGTTGTAGTGTTTACTCATTTTGAAATTCCCCATTTTGTCATTAAAAGTAAAAGCGGGAGAAAGACAGAATGAGAGAGAGTAGACAGTAGACAGTAAAAGAGTGGAGGAATGTGAAAAGATAACAGGAAACTGGTGGAAACAAAAAAACAGGGAAGGAAAAATTAAGGGAAGTGAGTGAAAGAGAGAAAACAGGAGAGAGGCATAAAGAGTCAAATTAAAGGGATTAGACAGCTCATTTCCCCTTAATTCCCTAATCACCTCCTCCCACAGTGGATCGCGTTGCCACAGCAATGTTTACATGACCCCATATCCTGCTGAAGCCAAAACAGGCATGGCCCACATTGTGCTAAATCCCCCGTTTACCTGGCATAATCCCTCCCAGACAAACACGCTGCAGCCTGCTACCTGAAAGTGTGACGAGGTTGTAGGCCATTTATTGATGGAGAAGAGAACCACAACTAATTTCTAGTAAAGGAGTTTTAAATGAGAAAACACAAACATCATGTCTGCTGTTTGCATGATTGCGTCTACACCTATCGTGCTTGCTGTGTCCTTGATGCCAAACATGGTTGTAGATGTTGTTTCAAACTTTCACAAACACAACAGAATAAAGAAATGGACTTTTGATAAGATCTTTCACATTATCTGCAAAATATGACATGAGCATAACAAATCCAGTTATACTATTTAGCATAGCCATACTTACATAATCAAGGTCTGAATTTGAGATACAAGGTATTTTATGTATCCTTGTGCATGTAGTGAAAGTTTATTGTCCTTTGTGCTACACATATAGAACATATAGACAAGAAGAGAGCAGGATAAAAGAAAATAAAGGGACAGTTATTTCAGTTATTTACATAAATATACACATATGTAACCAAGAAAGAATTGTTGCTTTTAAATATTTAATTAATAAAATGTGATGCTAATTTTCAAAAAAAAATATATTTAAATATTTAAAAATTAGCTTTAAATATATGTGAGACACACTGTCCTTCAACTTTAGCTTGTTTGAGCACAAAGCATCGCCGATGTAAAACACAAAAACACCTTTACTCCTCTGTGCTGTGCCGGTTCAGAACCCAGTCTGACAGGCACTGATCCTCTGCTGCTTCGTCTGCAGGAGTCTCATTTGTCCATTTCATTTCCCTGCTTCCTTTAGTCAGAAGCAGACTTTAAGTCAAAGCCGGGCTAATGGCTCTTACTCCAGCTCTCTTCCCTCATCTCTGACCCATCTAACCTTTAAGATTTACCCTTAAGAATGCTCTAAAGATCCAGTCTAGGAGATAAAATGTGAATTAATCACATGGCCCACTTTCCAACAGTAAAATGTAAGACAAACGCTTTGGTAACAGCAACGAGGATTAACCCTTCATCTGTTATGCTGTTCAACCCTCAAAAAAACTCCACATTTTACTCTTAACTTTTTGTGCCAAAAATATGATTTTAATTAAGAAAAAGTTCATTGTTTTTTGTGTGAAATCCATAATAAATCCATTATCAATTAACATGTGAAATTCACAAATAACAAATAGATTTGAGAAACATAAATGGGATTAAATTATAGGACACTCCTTGAATGAAACTATGTACATTTACTCAACTACTGCACTTGAGTGCTTTCTAGGTACATGTACTTTACATTAGCACCATAATTTGTGCAGAATTATATGTTTTGCTGCCTAAACCTTGTCAGAAGGCGTGGCATGGCCATAAAATCCAGGAAAATCCAGGTTTAGGATGTCAGCAATGGGCCTTGTGTCAAATTCCTTTCAAATGTGTTTTTTTTGCTTTTGTGTGACCACAAAGCTGAATATTATGATCGAATCAAGGATGAAACCACATTTTCAAAGAGAAAGAGTGCTTGGCAGGAGTTCACCCACTTCAGATCCTCACATGCTTAAACTCTGTTGTAAAAAAAAACTTGATTGCAGGGTTTAGAGAGACTTATGTTCTTGGCAACAGAGTCTGGATCGCATGGTGAGTGTGAAAATTGACTGAGTTGACAGGAGAAGTACAACGTCTAAATGAGCCCTGGGCCAGCAAGGGATACTCATTCAACCCTGTCAAGTTGCCTCTCAGACCCTGCAGAGTTTGTGATGGTAGATTGATAATTGAGTTGTTAAATCTTTCACCTCTGGGTGCCTCCCAAAAGTGAAGATGGAGTCCCAGCACAATTTATTTCCATTCTGTCTCCTGCTCATTTTCTTAAAAAAATAAAATTAGACCCAGGTAAGGAGACAATGCCCAGGGTTTAAGTAATTTGGAGGTGAACCTCATCCTGTACCTGTAATAGTCTTTTGGAAAAGTGGTGCTCAAACTTTTTCTGTTTTCATTGTGCTGTTAAATGTTTTGTTTTTTTTAGAACAGAAAAAAAAAATTATCTAATCATCCAAAGATATTTTTTGCATTCTTAAATTGTCTCATGGGCCAGATCAAATGGTTTTGTGTGTGAAGATGAAGGCATAGCTGTTCTATCACTCAGCTTTAATTCACATTTCATTTGTCTTCAATAATTAACCAAAAACCAACTAGTAAAAAGAAAACTACCATTGTTTGTTGGCACAGGAAGTCATTTTAATACACACACACACAACACCAACACACTTCTGTATAGAATTATATGTCTTCTGTGATGCGTGTTTGTATGAAACTGAGAAATCTTACACTGAGCACTCAAAACATAAAAAGATAGAAGGAGACATAAAAGAGGAAGCACGGAAACACATCATACATTTAACCCTCAGGGGGCTATTTACAATTCAATCAGTGAAGACATGAAAGAGTACGTACAAAATTTGATTTATCAAGCTAACAATTTCAAAATTGAAAAAACTCATAAGGATTGAAGGATCAATGCAGATAAACAAATAAAGTCATCAAGATTTCCTCTGGGCATTTTCACACACACAGGGCCATTAAACTGTTAATGGCAATAAACCGTGTGTACATGAGCACAGAACAGAGGGTGTGTGAGAGGGCTAAAGAGAGATTGAGTGAGCTGTGAGGAGATGTGAGGGAGGTGAAGGATGGAGCCTGAGGGCACAGGACCCTCTCTGCCACCCATGGTGTGTCCCCTAAATCCTTCCCCACCAAGGTAAAAAAGTGAAGTACAACAAATGGAGCCTCTGTGTGAAGTGACTTTTGGCATTGCTTTTTAGAAAGTCAACTGCCATGTGATCAAATGACCAAAATATCTCTCTCTCAAAACAGGCACCAAATGATGGAAAATTATATTGGAGAGAAGCAAAATGAGGGCACTTTTTTATTTACTGCACATAGCTGAAACAGTTTATTAAGCAATTGAATGCAAATTTATGACTTTAGATAAAAATGATTACTGACAGAAAGAGAAGAACAAAATATATTTTGAAAGTCTTCATGATGCTTTTGCTGTAAGTTATTGAGCAAGTTTTTGTTCAGTGTCGGGAATTTGTGTCATAAGAAATTTAGAAACAGATTTGTCAGTGTTTTTTTTGTAATTACTAATGCTGAAGCATCCCAAAATAATGCCATTAACTAAGTACAATGTTGATATCTCTTTTTTTATTATTTTGGAACAGGCAAAAGCTGGTTCATTTTATCATTGCAACAGACCTGTCTTCAATAATTTAACAGATGTTTCTTAAACTGTGTACCCAGCAGGAGGTTTTCCTCACAGATATATAAACCTTCAGAATAACCATAAAAATGCTTGGTGGCAAGTGTGGCTTCTTATTTTAAAGAACAAGGTGCTCAGTTAAATCAGGTATTCAAGCATGTCAAACAAGTGTTGAACCCATTTCTTATGGCCCAGCAGTTATCTGATCAGCAGCGCCCAGCCTCCCATCATCTCAGGGATGTTGGT
>JAPZDV010000007.1:20713921-20734151 GCA_029814665.1 Acanthurus lineatus
CCCCCCCCCCCCCCCCCCCCCCCCCCCCCCCCCCCCCCCCCCCCCCCCCCCCCCCCCCCCCCCCCCCCCCCCCACCTGCTTTTTTTTACCCCCTGAATCCAAAGTGCCCTTTTGTGAATTCTTTTTTTTTTTAAGTTTAGCAGTTAATAGTAATTTAACTATAAATGCAGTGACCTGCTATCAGCCAGTTTATGTGACATTATGACATCATTTACTTTTACCTGATGATGTTATCCTGTGACGGGCTGAGTTGCAAAGTGAGCTGCAGGACTCTGGACATTGAATCACTCTCACTGGAGCTGATGTTGGAGTGCCAATAAGCGGATTAAGTAGGTAAATGTGCATGTTCTATTTCACAAACCAAAGTGAAATGAGCGTGCATGCACATTTAGTTTGCTAACATAGGATCCGTTATATGTTAGCTAACCACAGACAGCAGTAGCACAGCACATATACAGCTGCCACTCATAGTCGAGAGGATTTGATTGTGTAATCATGCATTTTATTCGTCCCTTGCGCCAGACATCTTCTGACGTCGCAGTTATACATCGTGTTTGGGCATTATGAAAGTACCTCTTTTAGAATGAGAAGAAGCGTCTTTATATATAATACCGTGACTTTGGAAACCTGAATCAAATTTTGATTATGTGTGATAAAGCATTTCATTCATCCCTTGCGTCGGACATCTTTTGACGTCGCAGTCACACATCAAGTTTGGGCATGATGAAAGTTCATTTTTTGCGTGAGAACAGCCTTCTGTTTAGGCTATGTAATTATAGGACTAAATATAAATAATTAATGGCAGAGTCTGTAATCTGTATCAGCGGTCAGGATTATGCAGCAAACTTGTAGGCCTATATACTGTACATGTGTAAAAGACAGGTTACAGTGTGTGCATATTTTCTTTTTTTTAACATGATTATGCACTGCAAAGATGCCTCAAAAAGAGAGGTGATCTAAACAAAAACAAAAAAGAGCCGTGAGGAAGCTAAAGGCAGCAGATCTCTGACTAGCTGGGTCAGAAGAGCACAAAAGGTCAGAATAGCACATTTACCAGTTGTTTACATTACAAAAGTTATTAATAAACAACACCATATTTTGAATATAATTATTTAACATTACATTCTACATCTAGAACCATTTGGGTGGGTTTATTATTGATTAGGTTCAAGAGTTATTCATCATTAAAGTTTAATTAAAGATTAATACAGAGTACTTGATGGATTAATACTTAATTGTCCCAGATGGATAGCAAGAAAATGATAGGTCAGATAAGGAAATAGAGATGAGGCCAACAGAGAGTGTGCATGGAAAAACAATGCAGGAGACAGACAGAGGTTTGAGAGATGGGGGGAGACATTGAGCCACAGGGAACAGCAAATCAGGAGTCAGAGGCTGGAGAAACTAAGCCAACGTTCACAAAAAGTGTGCAGGGAACAGAGGTGAGGAGATAAGGAGACTGGGGCCAGAGAGAGGGCATTCTTAAATATTATTTGGACTTCAACACCCAATTGATCCTGATAGTGTCATACAATTCAGTGTAAAGTATAATGAGGCCTTTATTCAAATGTGTAATAACACTGGACCCTGCCCACCAGTGCCATCACTTCCAAAAATGAGGAGGGCCAGTCATTTTAAAAAAGATGGTATGAGAATGACCCAAAGCTGGAGTATTCACCCCGAACTGGTGCTTGTTTTGTTTCAGCTGCCATCTTTTTTCAAATGTAGAAAAGTATAAGTGCCACGTCACCTTGACAACAGTGGGTCGAAAAGGTGGAGATGGGCTTTACAAAAAAGTAAGATGAACAGTGCCTCAGAGTCTCATATTTGTGGTAAGGTGAGGTGGAATACATTAAAGAAAAAAAAATCATTGGAGGCAGCTTTTGAAGTGGGTGACCTTCAGTCATAAACTGCAAAATAAAAGAGAGAGGGGGATGAACAGAGGAGTTGTGTCTTGTTTGATAGTCATCAGTTTTTACCTGGAAAGACACAAGGTTTTTCTTTCAGGCAGGCGATGAGACCTCAACAAGCCAGGGAGGGAATTTCTTACATTTTGTAGAGTCGTATGATAGAGCAAGTATGACAGTGTAATTAAACTGCACCTTGATACTATCAAACAGAGGCAGAGAACTAAAGAAAGACCCCTTGTCTTGCATCTCTTGAACAGAAGCCAAAATGATACAATCAAAACTTGGGCCAATAAGAGTCAAACCTTTTCCACAGTGATGGATGAAACCGCAGAAGTTTCACACCCTGAACAGTTGCACAGTTGCAGTGATGCCAGAGAGATGGCTCAGCTGTCCCAGAGCTCTGACATTTAAATCAAAATTGTATCAGTTTAGCAGGGAAACATCCTCTTGGACTGTGTCAAGTTCACAAAATAAGGAACCAGAGGCAGACATATGAAACAGGCCAGTTGAAACAAAATGCAGGCTTTATTCAAAAATAAAGCTGACGCTAAGCAAAACCAAAGGCAAAGAATGCAAAGAAAATACAAAAACTAGAAAATGACAAAAAACAAAACTAAAGCAACAAACCATGAAGAAAAGACAGGAGGGAGATGCAGAACGTAGGAATGATGACAGGAGCAGGGGATGTCAAGAGCACCAGGGAAGACAACAGACAATCTGACAAAGACAAAACGGAAACACAGACTATTTACACACTAGGATAATGAGACACAGGTGGGGCGATCAACACAAGTGAAACACATCAAGGCAGGGCAGATAATCACAAGAGGAGGGAAACTTGACAGGACATGGGAAGACAAACGATGAAGAGCAGGATTACCAAAATACCACAAGAAACACAACGGAACAAGGATACATGTATGAAAACGCAGGAAACTTAACACTCAACTTAAGAACTAACTGGACCTAAACTACTCAAATGATGGATTATGACAAAAAACCTTTTTAGTGGCTCCATTTCTTATCAAAATATGTCTGTTAAGAGCATCAAAAAACATAAAATGTGGGCACAGGTTCTAATTTGACCAGTGGTGTAATTTAAAACCAAAGTTTCTACATTGACTTTTGTCTTTGATAATGTCCGTAAGTATCTCTATCAGAGGGACAAACAGACAGAATGCTGCTCTCTTTGGTCTAATATTTCTTTTTCTTTCATCCCAAATCTCCTAATGACACTCTTTAATGTGCTGTTGAAGACGCTTTTTCTCAATCTGCACTGGTTGTGAGAGTAGCAGTGTGAGTGCATTATGACTGGACTTGGTGTGTCACGAGTGCCGATGGAAAAGCCCTGCTACTCCTTTTTTTTCCTGAGAACTGTGTGCACATGTAGTATTTCCTCTTATTTTATGGCATCGCAGTTGGTACTCTTGTACAATCGATGCTGCCTCCACCCGAACCTGATGTAATAACACACTGGATAGTAAATGGCATGGTGTAGTTTATACCAAAAGGGTTTGCACTGGGGGAATGTGTATCCCCCTCAACAGTTACACACTCAATATTAAAGAAATCCCTCAGTACCTACTGCAGAGATTTCATTTTACAGAAAAACACATAACAGTGCTTTTCTTCCCATTTTTTTTCAGATTTTGAGCAGATTTAACCTCTCACCCTGAGAATCAGTCTAATAAAAAAAATGCTTGCTCTCTTGTCAAGTGGCGGACCTTCTGGGCTTGTTAGGATCCCAGTGGTAAGCCCATTATTTTGGTAAATAAATCTCCACGGGCTTCCTCTCAACACCTCAGCTTTTCACTTGCCTCACATTTTTCTCTTGCTGCTTTTCTTTTGTCCCCTTTGTGTTGTTTCTACCCTGTAACTGAACTCCTGTGCAGAGCGGAGGCTTTTGACCAATCTCTTTCCTGTTCATCTCTTCTCTTTATCTCTGTGAATGCCTGTGTGAGTGCACACTATTATTTTTGCTGGAGTGTTGTGTGCAGAATAATTGAATGGCTCCAGAGTGCTTTGTGCCATTGTTTTGAAAAGTGCTGAAGGGATAAAGTAAGGTCTATTTTCTATTACCCTGTCTATCCCATGTACATCAACACGGTGTGTTGATGACCTTGACCATTTTGTTTAAGAAAAGTTTTTCAAGAGGACAGTGTGAGCCAGAACAGGACAGTAACTTCACACACTTCAGGCATTATCAACAGATGTGTTTGTACTCTGCCAACCATTGCACTGAAAAAGTTCTCACTCCAATGAAGAAGATTAAAATAAAAGTGAACAGTTCAACACAGAAAATAAGCCATGATAGCTTACTTTCTCCTTTTTCCTTTTCCTTTGTAAAATAATTTCAGCCATTGGAATTATTTCAATTTTGCCATTTTAAAACCTTATGTGTGTCACATTCAGTGAATGTAACCTAACACGCCAGATGGAATTTTTCACATATTCATAAAATATATTTCATATGCCCATCTGGGAAACAGCCCATAGACAGTGTTAGGAATAGGCAGGTTGTTAAAAAAAAATTGGAAGGTGTTTGGACGAACATTCTGTCTACATTCATTCCACTTGCCGTAGCCAGTCGGGAGAAGAGTGAAATTATCTTTTCCATCAAGAAAAACCTTCAATGCCTGTTTTTTTGCTCTTTTTTAATGAGAAAATGTTGTCCAGTTCTGATAAAACTGCCACTATTGCAGCATCCACACTAACCCTTTCAGTGGCCACCATTGTTTGCAATCTAACAGCCACTTCTTGCTTTTGTCAAAACTAAACTATGCGCATAACCGCCACTTCTCTCTCCTCAAAGGACACTGATTGGTCTGGTCATATGCTGACCAGACATTAATGAATTCTGTTTGCACTGTTCAAGATGGACCTGCGAGATTTCAGACATTTCAATGTCTGACTGTCTGTATACAATTAATTATCTTGTAATTTTCAATACTATTATTATGCTCCCATGCCAAACAGCATTAACAGGAAAAAAATTGTGCTCCACCAGTTCAGTTTTCTGGTTTTTGAAATGGCAAACGAAGTTCACTTAATGATTTTTTTTAACATGCTCTCCCTTTAGCATGCCTGGACTTGAGACACCTTTGTTGCCATTGCTTCTATTTAAAATGATGTGTGTGGTGGATAAATTCACAAATAAATAGGTAATTGCGGTTGTCCTTGCTTATTAGAATTTTTCAGTAACTTTTTTCAAAGTGTCGTATCTTCATAAGCATATAAGCCTGATTATGACCACTACTATTATAACAGTAGAGGAATGAGACTTAATTCTTGATTTTGTGCTCATAGTCACCAGTTAGCTAATTAAAACAGAATTATAAGATATGGTACGGGCAAATAAATCATCTCGGCCAAGGTTCAGAAAATATCATGGACATGGTTAGGTTTACATTTACATACATATACACATTCACTTACATTAACTGATTGATGAAACAAGAAGTATCTTAAAAAAATTGAGACAGCACAGTTTGCAAAAACACTAGTAGCAATCTGTGTTTTTGTCCCTCTTTGATTTTATATAATTATCACTATTGCCATATCACACATAATGTGTTTAAAATGCTCTTGGGAGCACTGTAAAGCTTCTATGATCCATACATCTATATCATAAATAATTAAACTACGTGTACTGTCTTGGGGTTTGCTCATCATGAACAGTCCAGAGAGAATTATCCTGTTGTTCCCTCTTCATTTTTTGTCTTTCAGCTGTTGGTGTCCACAGTGTACAACTTAACTGTTGTCATCGCAGAACATCTAGCAGCTTTAGTAGATGGCGCAGTGAATGAATATTTGATTTTAGATTGGACTCATCAGGTAAGTAGAGACACAACCTTGAATTAATTCTAATGTTATGCTAATGCTAGTGCCCTGTGCCCACTGGATGTGTAACTGTTCAGAATTCTGTTGAAGCAGGAATGATTATTGTACGTACCTGAAGTAGACAAATTATGTTCATGTAGATTAAATACAGTTACACCACACACACAACATGGGGACAAGGACACTGTTCTTAATCAACTACCATCAACATATGAGAGGCTAATGCAGCTACATGGTTTATATGCTACTGAAATTTGTTCAGTTGTTTTTTGGATTCTCACATCATGCAGATTTGCTCTCTTTTGCATTTTTCCAGTCACTCAGTCTGGCCTTACTCTTGGTAAAATATGTAAATGTGATGTTCAGAAATTGATTTGGCAGGGTGGACAACTGAGCCCGGCTGGGGTAAATATGGTTTAAGTTTAGCCTGTGCTAGGCAGCATATGTACATCTGTCGACACACAGACATGGTTTTATTCATGAGGGAGAAAATTATGCAGTTTTCAGGATAACTAAGATAAATATGAGTTTGCCTTGAATTCAGGTAGAATAACACTCTGGTCCAGCAAAACAATGTTGCCTCAACAATTTAAATGCAAACAAATTCAACTCTCAGTGAAAGTGCTATGTGAAAATAGTCTGCAATTTAGCCATCCCTTGTTAATGAGCAGAGTTTTACTATTAATAAAGAACTTTACATTTATGTCTTACAGTTACTATGTTTAGCAACATTAATTACCTTTTTGCATTTATATCCATTCGCCCGAAAGGACACCAAAATGATCAAGCGTGTCTGGTCTTTACATTTACAGTTCACAGACGTTTAAAAAGGAGCCCTATAATGATCTCCTAATTCTAAATATTACAGTGGGCTACATCGGTTCTTAATTCTTTGCATTTCACAATCCACCAAACAGAGGCATATTAAACCACAGAGCTCCATTTGATCATATATAGTCACAGTGATGCATATGAGACAACTTTTATTTTTGATTCGGCTTTGAATCATATAATTGCCTCCCCTGAGACAACAGCGGTGAGTGTGAAACTTTTGATTAAGACAGCAATATTTTTTGCATTCTCTGATAACTTTTATTACCATAAAATTAAACCATTCCTCACCTCACTGTGAACACCCCTCAGGCACCTGAAGATGGCTTGAAGAAACAAAGGTACATTATTTTTATCACTTGCCTTAACCTCATCTGTCTCTGTCACTTGTTTTAATTTACCTTCAAATCTTGCAGAATTGCATATAGAAAAGTGATTATGACAGTCTCAGTCTAACCAATCTTTATAAGCAGATGATATTCTAACAATTTTTGTGACTTTTTGTGACTTATTTAAGCACAGGTATTTCCCTGTGCGTATGTTTTCTTTTTCTGTCACTTGCAGTTGTGGCTGTTATTCATTTTTTGAGTAGATTACACAAGGTAGCCGGAGGAACACCAAGCTTTGCTGCTGAATTTAGTTGGCTCTATATTGGCATTTTGACATAAGCTTCAAGGATACATTTTATTGGGAGCAAATGCCTTTTAATGATTTCAGTGTACATGCAGCAGCAGCCTCAGGTGATCTGCTGGAAACAGACAGGTTACCATGAGGGAGCAAAGTAAAATAAGATAAGAGTTGCCATATTTTTTTAATTTTAAAACAATATGTTTCTTTGCATCAAAAGATCCAAAATGAATACCATAAGCAAATAGTGTGATTACTTTAAACAGATTGTTCAATTCTGCCCCAGATCTCTTTCTCCATATGAGTTAGTAATCATTTCGTGATCACTTCAAGTATTTTTAAAGCAGTATGACATTAACAGCCTGTGACTTTGAAATTGTAGTGTCTCTCTCATTGACAACAAGATGCAGAGAAGAGTGAACTGAAGAGCTGAGTGAACTAAGTATAAACAAGAGTTACATGATATTATTTTATTCTGACAGCAAAATAGCACATAAAAGCACTAATGTGGTACCTAAATACAGTTGTTTGTACCAAATTTTTGTCTATATGAAAGATATGCTTTATATTTTAGGACAAAAATCTAATTGTTGATTGTGTTACAGTATGTGAATGCTACAGAAAATACCATGGCAGTTTAACAATGTGTACAGGTTCAGCTAAGTTTCTTGAATTAAAATGCAGATGCAAAGTGAGCCAGACAAACACAGACCAGGCTGCCAGACATTCAGCTCAGGGTTAACTGGAAAAGCAGCAGTTCATAGCATGAAGACCTTCCTCTGTTTCTCTGTATTAGTTTATACAGCAAGAGGCAAACTGACATATTCTGCTTACAGTCCTGTCTGTCAGTGTTTGTGTGTATGTGTGCCTGCGTTAACTCAGTGTAAATGCCACCAGCATCAGTCAAACTGAAGGTCAGACTTTTTAAACTGACCTTCATACTCTCATCAACCTCTGCCTGTCACTGTTACCTTCTTCTTCCCTACTTCTCTGATCTTGTCTTTATTCATTTAGTCATTTAGTTAATTTCTCCTTTTCACTGTATCTTTCTTGTTTTTCTAATAAATTGTTAGGTTATAAAAACTGCAGCCATGCAAATAACTTACGGGCAATTTTCTGAAAATAAACAGTATGATTTCTGAAAACACTGTCTTTTTTATTACAGATCATTCTGCACTGCTTAGTAAAAAAGAAGAAGTCGCTGGCCAGTTAGCTTGACTTTCTACCTTCATATCCAGCACTTAAGAACTAGTATGACATTTTGGTAAATACACTTCTTTTCTTGATGAGAACTTGATAAGACATCTGTTACCACTCTTATATTTGTAAGATAAAAATAAAGCTACAACCATCTTAGCTTAGCATAAAAGCTGTAAACAGAAAACAGAGCTATACAGGCTTCTTTGAAAAGAACCAAATCCACCCACTGTCACCTCTAAAGTAACTGACTCTTGTTTAATCCATACAGAGCTTAGGTTTAAATTTTGTGGTTTTACATTGAGTTATGTGCCAGACTCTTGTTATTTGGTATTAGTTACTTTCCAAATCTCTACTATTTCCCTGAAAATCTCATAATTCTCTTTAGAAAGCAAGCTGTTTCAGTCTTTATGCTAAGATAAGCTAACTGGCTCCTGACTGTAGTTTCATATTAGCAGACAGACGTGGAACTGATATTGCTTTTTTGATCTAACTATTGACAAGGAAGCAGGTACGTTTATTGTTCACCATGTCAAACTAATACATTAGCATCAATTTCAAACGCCTCAGTTTGCAAATTGCCTTCAAGCGTTGTAAAATGACTCCACATCATCATGATGCCCCCCCCCCAACCCCCAATTTCATTGATTTGATTCAGACTGTGTTTGGTCCGACAGCTCCAGATGGAGAAGACGGCTGGCTGATATGGATGAGAAGTGAAGGTATTCCACCCACATGGTCTCCACGGTCAAGTAGTTCCTGGAAGAAGACGATAGAAATAGCGAGCAGGATCCCGGCAATCCCACTTTACATAAACCCTTCATCGATCAGATCAACAAACAGTTTAGGTTTCCAGCTCTCTCTGTGTGTCTCTGCCTCTCTCTTCATTCTCTTTATCTCCATTGCTCAATTACGGTCTTTTCCCTTTAGTTGTGTGTTCCTGTCTATTTTGACTGCTCTCTGCTCTAAAAGAATTTCAGTTAATTTAACTAAAATTAAAAATAAATTTAAAAACCATTACACTAAAGATTAGAATATATTAAATTATTATGAAGCATCTAGACAAAATAAATTGGTTTTACAGGTATTTTATTACTTCTCTGTTTATCTCATGTACTTTAATTAGGAAAACAAATTTTCAAGTCAATGAAAATATTAAATAGTCTGAGTCCTAAAGTTTTTGAAAGATGTCCATTAAATTAAATTTTGAATATTTCGGCTAAAGCCAAGCGTCTGTAACTTCCTCTCCAATTAGCAGTAGGCCATGTCTTGTCTGTGCCCAGTGCAAGAAAGAACCACCACCACCTCTGCCTCTGGTGCCAGGTGCACTGGTCATAAGGCAAAGCATGTTTCATTTGTAATGGCTCAAGAGCTCCCACATACTTTTAATCCAAACATGTTCTAATAAAGGGTAGCCCACCAGTGAAATTTAGTTATAAGAATCATATTTGATAATTGCCATTAGTCCCAATTTTAACTTTTGGAAGTTATTAATCATTAATCGATAGAATGTAGATTTAAATGTATTGCCAGTGTGTATGACAAAATGAATATTCTGATAGAAACAGCTAAATCTGAAGGTGGAAGAGAAACCCAGGCTTCAGATTATACTGAAAAAGGAGAGGTTAGTTGCCTAAAAGAGAAGGAGGGATATTAAGCACTTGCTTTGCTTTCAGAGAAACAAGTACGGGATGCCAGCAGAAGCAAAAGAGCATCAGAATAAACCATTTTTTGCATTATAGGGAGGAAAGGTCAACATTTTTCAATCATTTTATACAGAAAAACCAAGATGAAAGAACATGGGTTGGAGTGCATTTTAGTCCTTTTTTGTGCTCAGGCCAAAGGTAGTTGTTGTTAGTGTTGGGACTCCTATAGTGGAATCAAAATGCCTTCACAAACACAAGGCATTCATAGGAAATAATAACCTTTTTGACATCAACTTTTAGGATGTTTCAGCAACTGGATTCCTTTTTTAGAAAGCAGCAGAAGACGAAAATGTTACGTTTGAGTAACTTAAAACTCTGACACAGTGTTAGCAGAGAGAACATTAAACAGTGGAGCTTATATCAATGAAATAAACTTGCAAGCAACACTGGAATAAATGAATTAGTTGTTTCCTGTGATTCTGTTTCATTAGAAAAATGCTTACTTTATATAGAAGCGCTATCAAGATGAGGTTTTTGGTAAGAATATTTAAGATTAAAACTTAAAATATTTACGCAATTATTTACACCATCTTTCATGTATGTTAATAAAATGCAGGTACATCTTCCATGCTCTCAGTCACTTCAATGTGAACAACAAGGTCACAAGGTCATTGATCAGGACTGTTACATAATAGATGATAGTAGAGAAAAAGAGAGGTGATGACAGATACAAAAAAACATAAAAATTATGAGCAGGAAAGCAGTGGAGTGAAAGAAAAAATGAAGGGGGAAAAAACTTTTCTTTGTCTTGTACACAGTCCTGCTTGAAGAATTCCTAAATTAAAATGAAGATTCCTAGATGAACAAGTAGTATCAAGACACAGTGAACACAGCTCAACAAGAACATATGCTGACAATACAGACAAAAGAAAAAAAGCAAATAATTATGTAACAAGCAAAATTTCATACATTCCTAACATGACCTTTTATGATACAAACAAGCATTAACAAAAATAGACAGATCCACTGCAGTTTGGTTGAAACCTAGTTCTTTGTATCCTCAGTGCTGTAAAAGTATGCAAGACATTCTCAGAGTAAAGACATTTTCTCACCTCTTGAGAATACAGTAAAAATCGTGTAACATACAACATAAATTGGTCACACTCTACTGTTCTTCTACTGTTAATGCCAGCAGGTGAAAACGCTGAGTTCTCTAATGTTAATGAATCCCCCATGGCTCATGACATCTGTGTTCATGCTGTTCTCTCATGGCCTCTCTCCACCTTTGAACAATCTGACCCAACGACCCAACTGCTGTTAGTTCACCCTTCAGCTAACACCATCCATGAAACCGCACTGGGTGTAAAAATAGCATAGCCTATACATAAAAGGTTTAACTTTACATCATGTTTAACAGTTGTTGGTGTAGCTTAATTCTATGATGGCATTGCAGACAGAAATCTACTTAATATTCCAGTGCACCAACCATTTATATAGCTTACTTCACAGTCAGAAAGGACACAGCAGGCTGTTTTCTTTTTTAACATTAGGATTTAAATCATACTATTTAATTTTTTTCTTTGCTAATAAGCCAATAGTTAAGTTTGCCAGGTTAGTGTCATATTAACAGGTATAAATCCTTGGATAATATTTATATGTTTTTTTATTTATAACACAGAAATTTATGTCTATGGCAAACTGCATCTTTGTGTTTGTGTTTGTATATCTTTTTAAATGGTAGCCATGAGGACTTGTGCTGACTAGCAGTCTGATTTAGTATATTTCTATAATGATACAAAATCATGTGTAAACTGGTTTGAGATAAGTGTAGTGCTGTATTTATGGTGTGCCACCTATGAGTAGTTATCAGTAACAATGTAGCTAATGTTAGCTAACAGCAACACATCTATGATCTATCACAAAAACCTAATCAAACCATATCAACAACTATGAGCAAGCAACTTTTTCCTCTCTGTCTCCAGTGTGGCAGTTCCCTCGCCTGTAAAAGTCAATTCTCTCTCACACACAAGATGAAACAAAGATTCATTTCAGTCTTATTCCTGTATAAATCTATTTCTTGTTATCACAAAGACAGAGGATATGACTCATGATAAATTTAAGAAAATCAGAAATTTAGTGGCTATTTCCACAGACCACTTACTGATGTCATCGCAGTGTAAAAAAAAAGAAGATACATTTTGTAAAAAATTTTAAACTTTGATTTGATTGATAATAGTTGTGTCCAACTGCAGTATGAGACTTGGTGGTAAAATGGGTTGATAACTGCCATTAATGGCTTGGCTGTTTTATATGATCATACCTCCTGACAGCTCACATTTCCCACTTAATAAGTAATTATCATTAATAGAAGACTCATTTAACTAAATCTCTTTGAATAGAGTTTTCTCTGTCATTTTCTCTGCTTATTGGTCATATCACATAAATTACTGCTTTGGCAATCTGAGACTCTGAAACTGTAGTGCTTAAAGTCTCTATTAGTTTCTTAAATAAATACTAAAAACACTAAAAACTTTTTAAAGACTTGTTGCAATACTATTTGGGACTTGTGCTAATCAGGTGATCTAAAACAAACAGTAATACCAATGACAACACTAAACACACTCTTTCTCCCTCCCACACACACATATACATACACTCACCAACATTCACAGACACGGACACAAAAAACTGTCAAAAATCTCTTTCCCACACCATTTTGATCACTGTCCTTAAAATTCAGTCTGCTGTGGCTGTGTGTCACGCTATTAAGTTAGCTGCTATATGAGAGTCCATCTCTGCCACAGCAGCTCACCAGCTCTTCCACTCTGGGGTTGTGTGCAACCTCATAACTTGGCTTTTATGCACAACTGCACATAACAAAGCCTCGATTTGTAATTCACTTCTACATGTGAGACTAGTTAACTTTTTTCCCCTTAAGAGTCATTTAAAAAGAACACTTTGTTCTGACTTCACAACAGATGAAAGAAATCAAGTGTTGCCTGTGTATTTTCAAGATTTAAAACTTCTTAGTCTCTGCTCTGTCTGTTTATGTGTATAACGGTATTGTAATTCTGTCCGTGCTCCGCAATCTCATCTCATGAATACACAGCTGGTATAGAGAGGACACACTGATAATGCCCTCCATCCATTATGCATGTGTTTGTGACTCTGCACCCACAGTTTTGTGGTTTATGTGTGTCTTTAGTATACATATTTAAACACATACAGGTCGGTGGTGTATTTTTCATGGTAATGGCTCTATTCCCTGCCTGTCAGACATTAAAGGTCTTAATAGGCAGTTTCTCTCGAAGAATAAGTTACTCTAATAACCTTTTTTTTATGCTGTTTGTTTCCACAATCTAACCTCAAGCTCCACAGTAGTGCTGCTTGGTCATTGTTTGAAATTTGTAATTCCATATGAGTGGCAGATTTTCATAATGTTAGCAATCCCATCATAATGGTTTTCCTGAGCAGCTTTTTTAACTGACATCTCTGAGATCAAAAGCTGCCACATCTCAACGACAGCCATTTGGAAAGTATATTTACTACTGTGTTATTGAGCTCTGCTCTGGCCAGTATATCAGTTTTTATCAGTTATCACTGTACAACTGTACTGCAATTGCTCACAAAATAAAATTGCTGGCATACTTAGACCACAGATTGATCTTTGCATTTGGCTATTGCCTACCAGGTGGCTTGCAAAGGCAAAACTATGTCGTTTGTCTGTAACACTTGATCTCTTGATTTGCATAGCTAATTTGTGCAAATGTCTTTAAATGACACAAACTGAATATATTAGGAAAATCTAGATGCCTCAAAGTCATTTCATCTAGAATTATCGTAACTTAAATACTAACACCTGGCTTTCACTAATATTCCTGTGGTAAATACCTGTTATTATGGCTTAGTATGTAGCAAAAAAAATTAGTATGTAATGTTAATTTATAGTTTGACCAAGAATTTTGTTGCAATAACTTTTCTCCGGCTGGACTATAGTTCTTTCTCATAGCAAACATCTTCACTTGTCAAAATAGCTATTAGACAAAGAGTCTAAAGCAATGCTAGCAACAGTATGCTAGCATGCACACAATGACAATGCCATCATTTAGATGTGTAGTAGGTATAATGGCAACAATTTTCACCATCTTAAGGTGCAGATTTATTTCTTTTTTAAAACATGTTGGGGTACCGCTGCTGTCTTAGTAACCATGGAAGTGCAACAGTCAGCCATATGTACAGTGTTGATACCCTGAAACTGAAGCAGCTAAATGGAATTCAGTCATCAGAAATTCATCATCTTTTAAGCCTGTGCTTTTTTCCACTGTGGAATATCAAAATGTGTCATAAAAAGACCTAGTAAGTGTAGGTGCGCAGATGGGAAATTGAAGATTTGATTTCTATCTGTGATGAATTGCCAACACTGGTAAGGAATTGGCCTCTGACAGAAAGAACACCGCAATCAAATCATCCCAAAGCCCAAAGCATCAGCCACTCTGCTTCATTTCTTTATTCAGCTGTTGTCAAAAAAATCTTGATTACGTTAGTATTTACAACATATATGTTGTATATTTTGTCAAAGACACAACATAACAAATGCATGTTTGTCTGATTTTTGGCTGCATTTTTTAGTGCCTGTAAATATTGTGTGGAAGATATTGGAATTTTTATGAACTTTTGCATATTAACTACCAACTGCCTATGCTACCAACTCATCCCTAAAGATGACTGTTTTTGCACTGATATCAATACTGCATGTGTTTGGGCTCATCTGCATGATCAACAACAGACTTGTAGGGAGGAAAAGTACAAGCAACTGCACCTTCATGCACCTTAGATTTTGCTGGAGAAAAAAAACAGCTGCAGTGTTTTGGGTTTGTGTCCTGCATCAGCATGAAAACATCAACACGTCCGCACACTCGCTGTGACTTCCTCGGACAATTACCTGCTTATTCACACATGGGCTCAATCGTGTGTTACACCAAATTAGTGGCTGGGAGCTGGCAGGGTAGAGTCTGTGCCAAATGGTCTGGACATTTGTGTCCACACATACAGCTATGCTATGTAAATGACTGCAGTGCATAAGTGAAAGGGGGTTTTATTGTCACACACACATCAGCATTTTCTCCATTCTGCATTCTCACTTTCCATCCTGTCCTTGCCCTTTTCCTCTCCTCCTCTGCTAGTTTTCCTAATCACGTCTCTCTCTTTCACTCTGGCACTCTCTCTCTCTATCTGCCCTTCCCTCTTTCTCTTCTTATTTCATTCTTTCATTGGATTTCCACTTGATTTATGACTAGTAGCCATGCTCATATGCTCATGTTGTCTTGAGGCGGAAAGAAAGGATAGTATTTCATCTGAGGGCTTGAAGGTTACAATAACACTTACACACACACACACACACACACACACACTCACACCCTCACACACACACATACACATACACACAGAAACACAAAGCCTAACTTAAGTGAACCAACAAAAAGAGACACATTGTACTAATATGCCTCCTGCTGCTTCAAACACACACATAAGTAAGCACATGCTGTTTCTGCTAATAAGTTATATAGCCATTAGATTCTGTTTCTTCCTGACACCTACACCTTCACTCACGAATAAATACATTGATGTTACTATCATACACCCACACAGAGACACACTTACAGACAAAAATCATTTATGAATACTTAGACATGGCACTAGTCAACCAGCTCTAACTGAAACTCCAGCACCAAATGTCCATTTAGATTTCCACAAATATAACAGCTATTAAAAGCAGACTGTAAATAAATGAGCCAAGCACATAAAGCAACACACATATGTACATATTATATAAATGCATATGCAAAACACTCTCTAGACCAAACGGACAGCTATAAAAACATCTGTAATTTCCTATCCTCTGAGTATTTCTGTTACTTACTCTCTAATTAATTCCAAGCAGCATTTAAACCACCATTTCCTTCTGCCTGACCTGAGACTTTTGCACATACATATAGCTCTTCACCTATATGAGTAAAAATAGCAGGCACACCCTTACTGATCTGGCAGGCATGAGATACTACAGCACCCTGCATGGCTGAGATACAGGCAATGATTCTGCCTCTGTTTCCCTCACTTCCCCTTATGTTTCTTTCTCTTTAAGCACGCTAACTTTTTCCACAGAAGTGAATATGTAAATATGGGGAACGTTCACACTATGAAGATGTAAGAGGAGATGTCTTGTGACATGTGCCGCCATTATTATGAGCACGTGAGTGTGCACTGCAGGTGCCCGTCTAACCAGGGAGAGCAGTTTGACTGATTTGACATTCGAGTGGCAGATGAAAAACTGTTTAAACAAGCGTTCTATAAATAGCAAGGCGCTGGGAGATCCATGATCCTCAGACATTATCTGTCAACTGAAGTGTGTCCCTCCTGCACAGTGTGGGTGAAGTTCATCAGAAAGTTAGACTTTTAACAAACAGCAGCGCATTAGCTTCCTGCTGCAGTGAGTTAACCCCAGGTGTCATTGTTGGAAAATGTCAAGATTTAAACCCTTGACAGCATCCCAGCCTGTAGAATATTGCCTATGCACTGCTGAAGATATTAATAGCGTGCCCCCCAGTGTTTTTGTTTCCATTGTCTCTTACAATGAGAAGTCATTTTGCGGGTGAGTATGACAGAATGCAATATAACCCCCAGTGACTCACCTCCCAAAATCGTCTTTACTCTACACAGGTAACACTTTACCTTTTTATTATTTCCGGTGACACAACTGTTTTTCCAACATAGCTCATTCACAAGGACATGATTTAAAATTGAAGGGAATTAAAGTACATAAAATTGCTACAAAAAGCTCAGAGATGCTGAGAAGATGAAAGGAAGCCTCTGGAATTAGACTGCAACAATAGACTTCATTAAGAGAATAAGAAAAGAGAGAGAATGAAATAAAATATGTATTCTGTTATTGTGTGAGGGACTCTTGACACAAAACAGTCTTGCCTTTAAATCATCTTATCCCCCCCCCCTTTTTTTTTCAATGTTTTATTTGCTTTATTAACATAATACACTTTACATCATCAATTAATACACACAGAGGTTATGGTTTAATGTCTTGGTTAGCCCATAGCAGAGATCTTGTTAGAATTTCATCATAATATCACAAATAATAAGTCAGTTTAAGATTTGATGTGACATTTTTTTGAACTCACACAGAGCAGTTATCAGCAGATCTGACTCTGACATGGATATCCTGTGCTTGAGACTTAATTAATATGTTCGCAAGGGGCATTAATTGATTCGTTGGCAGGCAGCTTGTTTAACAGAGGACACAGCTGACAGCTTTCAGAGGGTCGAATCATGTCACATGGGAACGACTGTCAGAAACACTTGACAGCTCAAAGCAACAACAAATTTAAAGTCTTAAATATGAAGCTGTCATGAAGTATGGTGGGGATCATTTGTGCTTGTTCTCACACACTTCAGTGAGTTTTTGAGACCAAAGTTAGAAAGTACTTTGGTTTATAGAATCAACAGTTGAATGGGAAATTTCACTTCACTTTGTAGTAGGATGATTGATAGCAGAGATAGATTGAAGTAATATTAGTTCCTGTATCTACCACTCAAAAGTCAATGTAAACATCTTGTTGTAGAAAGCAGGTATCTATATTCTCCCCATATGACATTACTGCAGTATGGCTGACCCCTCCTCCAAACAGCCATTGACTGCTCACACCTTCGCATCTGTAACCAGGCAGTGCAGGCCTACGTGGCTGTATTTAGAAGAATTAGAGAGTGCAGTCAGACATTTCTGCAAGTTGCAGGTACAAGCAAGCAACAGCCGTCATGAGTAAATAATTCAAATCACATCAGGAAATCACCATCAGCACCTGAGTGACTATTGGTATGTGCACATTTACAATAAACCTGCAAGTTGTGTCTACAGCTATGAACTAGAGACCAAACTTTAATTTGGGGAGCAAACAGAAGTCCCCAGTCAAAACTTTAACTTTAGCTGTTGTTCCATGTTTACAATCAATAATGTACAGTGGAAACATAGTGCCACTTTTAAGCACTGAAGCCTACTAAAAAGCCATACTAATTATCCAATATTTTACAAAAACAAAAATTAAACTTCAGGAAAATGACCAAGAACTGAACACAGATTTTTGCAGAACTTAACTAAGACATAATCCAAGGTAATGAAAACACACGAATTTGTATTTTTTAGGTTTGAAATTTATATTCTATTTCTGCCATGTCCTACAAACAGATTCCACTTAATATTACACACAGGACCTTTAGGTAAATGTAGATGATAACACATCTGTTTACTATCCTTTAGTTGGTTTTCAGCACATACACTTTATCTTACTGGAGTATTTTAAACTGTGGTGTTGCTACCTTTACCTGGGTTAAAGGTGTGAACATACTGTGAAAACACAGAGATCTGCATCACAGCAGGTCAGTGGCAGTGCTGTGATGAAACATTGTCCTTCTCCTTCTCAGTGGAGTTGGAGCTATAGCTGCTTTTATGTAAAACACTTTAAACTGTCCTAACAGCATTTCTCTACTTTATTGATCTCTCTCTTTCTCTGCATCATTACATGAGTTTGAGAACCCAAACAGAAGGGAAACACACATACGTTTCTGCAGACACACACACAAACGGAGTGCAAGGGTGCATAAGTGTGCAGCTATAAATCAATGGGAGTTGTGAAGTCAATGAGCCGGTAATAAAGAAAAGAGAGGCTACGGGAAGAAAAACTCCAGGAGTAAGTGTTTGTGTCTGTTTTTTCAGCTATCCTAATCATTCATCTGCACTGCCTGCATGCAGAATATTGGCTTGTATTAAAGTGTAGTTTTCTCGTTAAAAAAGTAGTTTTCTGTGTGATATGGATAACCAAACATTTCATTTAATGAAATTTTGCTCTCAGTGCATTTCAGACTCATCAAGTTAATTTGTACCTTCATGTGTGCGTAAATGTGCAACCACAATTCCTAAGTTAAAGCAAAACTATTTCTGCATGTACACACTTCTATCAATGAAGTTAAATTTGCTTGTGTGTGCATATGCTCATGCTCAAAGGCTGATTCTCTGAAAACAGCACCTTGTTATTTCCACATGGTGACTGCTGCTGTGAAGCATGATTATCCTCTAAATGAGAAAGAAATTAATGTTGTTTAAAATAGCAAAGCACCGACAGGAGACAGAGTTTTTGCGTGTGTAGGCGTGTGTAGGCCTACAAAACAGAACTTGGTTGGCTTATAATATAATGTACGCTGGGCAATATTTATTCATAGCCACTCAGCAATGTTGAGTCACAGCAGCAATAACTCTGCTACCACTGACAGAGAAAATGGAAAATTAACAAATCACCATCATTTATCCAAACACCTTTCAGAACATAAACAAGCATCATTTCCGTGGCATAGGTATTCGAATGGAAAGCAGAAATTAGTGTTTTCCCTGCTGTTTGCATAAACCAGTGCACTGACAGGGTGTCACACTACAGAACCCTTTCAGGCGATGGGGGCGATTTAAAGCTCCTTTTATCTGCGGACAGGTCTCATGCCTTGAGGTAGTGTGCAGCTCATAAGATAACAAGTTGCATTCATAAGAATTTCTGTATCAGTTGGAGCAATTCAATGACCTAAAAATGTCAGTTTATCTTACTTCAGTAATGGTTCTCTAGGCTGATTAATGTAACACTTGTACAGGAAATGCATAGGGCACAAATACCTTTCTTCTTGTTTTTCTTTCTGGCTTTTAACAGTGTTTTATACTTTTACGCAGTTGTAAATAGATATGACACTGTCTCTAGGTCACAAAAAAAAGGTTTTAAATATCATTAACTATTTTTTGGTTTTTACTAACTCACTTTTATTAATACATTAACATTCTGTGGGATTATGATGATAACAATATTGAAGTTAACTGCTAATTATCACAAGAACATAAATTACATATAGCTAAATTTCAAAATACTATCTACAAATAATGTTGTTGGTGTATGCATGATTACATTGAATTGTATAACTTTGAATGTTCCATTGCAGTACTAGAAAAGGGACTGAAAAGGGATTGTAAGATGTACAGCTGACCCCTTAGGATCCATATTTAAACAATTTTATTCTGTGCTCTGCCACATTTATATCAAGTGAACCCTATATACTATATATATATATATATATATATAT
>JAPZDV010000007.1:20750113-20762353 GCA_029814665.1 Acanthurus lineatus
CTGTCATATATCAGTTTCTGCATGGATAATGTAACATCAAGGAAACAGGTGAAAACATTCCCCAACCAAAAACCTTGGTTTAACGCCAATATCAGAGCACTACTCCAGGCCAGGGATTCAGCACTGAGGTCAAGGGACAGGGAGGCCTACAGGAAGACTAGAGCGGACCTGAACAGAGGCATCAAGGCTGCTAAAACTAAGTACAGAGAGCAGATAGAGGCCAACTTCAGGGAGAGCAACCTCCGCTCCATTTAGAAAGTCATACAGAATATTATTGACTACAAACAATGCCACAACACCCCCTCCCCCATCGACACTTCTCTCCCAGACCAGCTTAACACATTTTCTCCTGCTTTGAAGAGGACAACAGACAGGCAAAGGACACACAGCCGATATTATCAGAGCATGACCAGCCCCCCACCATCCAACAACATCAGCTGCTGCGAGTCCTGTGTGGCATCGACACCAGGAAAGCACCAGGACCAGATGGAATTCCAGGGAGGGTACTGAAATCATGTGCCCATCAGCTTGCTGCAGTATTCACTAACATCTTGTCTGTAGATCAAGGACTTCCTGACTAACAGACCCCAACATGTCAGAATGGGCACCTCCACATCTTCCATTATCATCCTCAATTCTTGTTTGTCCTCAGGCCTGTGTTCTGAGTCCAATCTTGTACACACTGTACACTTATGACTGTGTCGCTACTCATGGCTCCACCACCCTCATCAAATTTGCGGATGATGCAACCGTTGTGGGGCTCATCAACAACAGAGACGAGGCACCATACAGAGAGGACGTCCAAGCACTGGCAGCTTGGTGCAGTGACAACCACCTCAACCTCAACACCAAGAAGACAAAAGAAGTCATTATTGATTTCTAGAAGTCGAGGACCACACTGCGCTCAGGCCTGAGCATCAATGGGGAGGAAGTGGAACGGGTCACCAGCTTCAAGTTTCTTGGCCTGCACATCTCAGAGGACCTGGGCTGGACTGTGAACACCACCTACATCATCAAAAAGGCCCAGCAGCATCTCTTCTTTCTGAGAACACTGAGAAGGAACAAACTCCCTCCACCTCTATTGAAAAACTTCTACCACTGCAAAATAGAGAGTACCCTCACCTATGGACATATGGTGTGGTATGCCAGCTGCAATGCATCTGAAAAGACACAACTGCAGTGGATCATTAAAATGCTCATTGGATCATCAGCTCCCCGCTTCCATGCCTAGAGGATATCTACTCCAGCTGTCTCCTCCGACAGGCCACAAAGATCCAGAATGACCCCGCCCACCCTGGACCCTCTCTATTCACCTGCCTTCCCTCTGGCAGACTCAGAGTCACGAGAGCCCGCACCAACAGACCGAGACACACTTTCTTCCCCATGGCTGTGAAGAGACTGATGCAGGAACCATGATTGACCCCGCTCACCCTGTACACATAACCTCCCCCCAGAGGCACCTTATTTTACTATTTATTCTATTTATATTAATTTTACTATTTATTCTATTTATATTACATTATAGTTTTTGACTAGGACATTGTAGCTGCTACAAGAGATGTCGCCGAACAGAATTTCATTGTTCCCCTTGCATTGACAATAAAGCTTCTTAATCTTAATCTTAATCATGTCCTTAGGAGTGTTCATATACCCCTCTGTTTTAGCCTTCTTCTGAGCATGCTGTTTTTGTGCCTGTAAATGAAAATGAGCTATAGCTGGTCACGCCCCTCACAGGACGTGGATATGACTGACCATGGCCCTTATGGTGAGAGTCTGGTTGCTGGTAACAGACTCAGTTTATATTGGCATCAAAGCAAAACAGTCATCATTATGGAGGAGTCCTGCCACTTCTGCTAAACACTCTGCCTACAAATATGAGCACAGATGCCATTTTATTTTAATGATGTGAATTAAAAAGACCATTACTAAATATATTGCTATCGCGGATGTGATGCTAACTTTGTAGGTCTACTGGAGCCCTTTTAGCAAATAAAACAATAGTAACTCTGGGAGAGAAACACTCAGTTTCAGGGAGCAGCACATTTTTCATTTTATCAAGGGAGAGAATGCACTTTCCTTTTTTGGGGGTGCATGTAAGCAGGCTGGGGACGCATATTTTTGTTGGAAAATGATGAAAAATTTGCATAATGTGGGACCTTTAAAGTTTATGGTGAATGAATTGCAATTTTGCTTGTCTAATCACTAAGCTATTCAAAGTACTTCCCAAAACAACTCCTCTCTCAACCTTTTCACACACCAATGGAAGGTGGCCTCTTTACAATTGCAGACCATTAAGGACTCATACACAACACCAATGGAACAATCATCATGAAGAATTTGGGGTTCAGTGTTTTGCCAAAAGACACCTTGATATGCAGGCTGATGTAGTTAGGGATTAAACCATCATTCTCCTGATAAGCAGATGATCCAATCTACCTCCTGAGCTACAGACCCCTAACGGCTGCATGCAGTTATCCTGAAATTCTGTAGGACAGTTTTTCTTCCATTATTAGGTTATTATTTTTTGTAGCTGTCCTGCTGCTCTCAGGCCTTCAAACACAGTCTTTCAAGCAAAGGGTTGCAAAGTTTATTGTTACCCTTTTTTTTCACAATTTGAAATACATTTTTGTTATGACAGAGATACTAAAGAACACATTCAACTTTTAATTAGTTGCCTGTTCGTCCTTTTTAGTGGCACAAGACACAGCTAGTGTGAACTAGATGACTGTCTATGCATAATCTTCATACTAACTTGTATCTTGAACTAATAGAGAAGAGCAGATCCATTTTCTGATATACATATTTTTGTGCACATTGAGATTAATAGTTCACAACTGAATGGTTGCAGTCAGAGTCTTTGTTGCCTGACCTGTTATAACCGGACACTCATTATTTGGGTTGTTTTACCTTTTTTAAGAGGAAATTATCCACACAACAAATAGTTACAGTTGATTTACTAAAATAAATATTTCTGGTCCTCTTGATAACAAAGACAGTGTAAAATTGCCCCATATTTGGATTTTGTAGAATCAAAACTTTTTTTTGTAACATGAGGAAAGAAAAAAAAACTTATTTTAGGGACAAAACTAAATTGAAAATGGCACTATTTCTAATTTTACAAACACTGATGATCAAAAGCCATGCTTTTTATTTTCAAATTTTTATTTCAAAACAAAAAATGGCATAGGGCAAGTGAACCAGGACCATGGATTAAATCACAGTTAAGGTGAGGAGGAGAGCTTTGGCAACATTCCAGCTTATTGATGCCGCCTTTTGGTAGTGAACACATTTTATTGTCTATCTACTTCATGTCTAGTCTAGTCACTCGTGACACTGTGAATTAGTCACATACCCATGTAGCATTGATTACTTAAAATCCATATTACACTCATACAAATCAAATGTGAATCTTTCAAAGTTACTCTGATTTTGGGATGATGACACCAGCCAATAACTCTTTCAATATACATAAAGGCATTTAAGTATTGTTTTAGACAAACTTAAAAAACATAAACCAGTCCTTTGCTGTCTTAATCTGAAGAGTCTCATTTAGTTGACAATTACAGAAGCACTTTTTTCAAAAGTGCTGGCCAAGTGCACAATTTATGATTAAAGGAAAGGTCAGTGGAGTCATCAGAAAAACACAGACTCACCGCGCTAAGGCAATGTGACCAGCAGAATAGAATGTAAAGCAATATATGCTGCACTCATCATGAGTAGGCTACTGGATAAAATACAACAGATCAGTTTGTCTGTACAGATTCATATTACATACATCTGAGCTTTATAAGGGTATCATCTCTAAGTACATTGAACGATGGAGCTAATTCCATGCCTGTGAAACTTCAGTAAGATCCAGTTTGGATAACTACCAATAGGCAATATTGAAAAGAGTCATTCTAATGCTGCTGAGAATGCCTTCACACCTTTCTTGAGGCATAAACACACTCAGTAAGAGATCTGAGATTATTAATATTCTGGAATCTAACCAAGAGGCCGTTTACTTAATGTTAGTGGTTCCATTCCTTTCCTTGGGCATCCCAAAATTGCTCTAGATAGCTCCTTAATCAGTGTATGAGTGTGTTGGTTTCTGATGAGAAAGTTGGCACTTTATATGGAAGCCTCTACCAGTTGTGTATGAATGTGTGTGTATTTGTTAAAAATTGAAATGCACTGAGAGGTCATCCACTAGAAAAGAGCAATATAAATGTTGTCCATCCAGCATTCCATTTACTCTCATAATACACTCGGATGCTTTGTAGTGCATCTCATAAAATCCTGTACAGTAGAATTGTTTCTGATTAAAGCCATGTATCAAACTGTAACTGCTAAAGAAGATTTTAAGGTTATTAGAGGTCAGTGAGAACCAATTCTTCTATCTAAAGTTTCCCGAGGATTGTTCTGAGGTTTCACATTCTGCTAAAACCCAATTAACCAGTGTGTAAGGCTGTGATTAACTACAAGGCATCCATTGCTCTTTTCACCCATCTCCCAGCCTGGTCACACACACATATTGGCTCTCCCCTCTTGAGGACTGCCTCTAATAAATTGAGGTGGGCATGAAATGAAAAGTAATTTAGTTTTACTATTCTGCCATCAATCAGCCAGCATACACTCACTATTTCATTATGCACATTCACACACATCCACAGTTTACTAGAGCTGATCTGCACATTTCTGTCTATCCATTATGCATGGCTGAGTGAGTTGACTCAGGACCAGGGTTGAAGTTTCTAGCATGCTGCACTTAACATACACAGATGCAAACTATCTTATAAACATGAGAAATGAATCAAGGTGAGCGGGCAACTTATCAATTTAAGTACACTCAAATAATTTAGGGAAATACACTTAGTCACTCACCTGTCGAAAAGTAATGCCAAACCCAGCTGTGCAATGTGCAGCTGGTTTGCTTACAATAACACAAAAATGAAGAGTGCAGGAGGGGGACTATTATGTTCGAAAGTAAAAGTTAAGTTTGCTAATAAAATACAGCTCACTTATTAACATGTCATATCTCATTTGTGTAATCCTGTTAGCCTTAAAATTAAAAAACAACCAAGGGAACTCAACAAAGTGAGTGTGGCAAACCAAGGACTTTTCTTACCCTCTTAAAAATGTATTTGCCTTTAAACAGATTAGCAAATGAGGCATAACATGTAATTTAAGTAAGCCTTGAAGGTGTCAGAAGGCTGATGTTCAAATACTGGACAAAGCCTTAGGAGCATTTCTTCTTTTTGTTGTATTTATTCTAAGCTTTTAGCTGGCAGCTGACAGTAATTTAATACCATAAATAGGAATCAGAGAGCATTCTGAGGCAGTGCCACCAGTTCTGCAGGATGCCGCACCAGATCTTAATATCTGTCTCTGTCGCATTATGATAGAAAGACCTGCACTACTCTGTCAGTCCTATGTCGTTGGTTTTAAGCCTTTAAATGGCCAGGAATAGCTAACGATTAATTGCTAACTTCAGACCACCACACAAGCTAAAATATTTTTTAGAGAAAGAGAATAACTACTTTGCTGAGCATTGGTTAGTGAAGATTGTAGATTAACAAATAACATAGTTGTGCAAAAGAACTGTCAACAACTGAAATACCTGTAAATTGTTCAAGAATGGTGGGCAATTTGACTGAAATAAAGGACCTAACCTACATGACAAAAGAACGTCAAACAAGTTGCCAAATGGTTAAAATATGACACAAATCGATTAAAAAAGGTAAATGACTGAGTTACCCCTAACCACTTCTGCCTCTATGTTAATCTGTACATGTGCTATATTCTCGCATTTGTTGTTTCCAAATCAGAGTTTAAAATGATGCTCTTGTTTTTTATGCCTCTCTCTTTTTAAACTCCTCTCCTCTCCTCTTTTTTTTTTTTTTTTTTTTTAAATCTTGGTTGCATATGAGTTAATGGCACAGTTTGGAGCTTCAGCTACTGATGACAGCAAGTGGGAGACAGACCTAACTGACTGCAAACTTTTAAAAATATTCTAACTCATTTGCTGGAGAAAATTACATGATTTACCTCTTGTGTCGCTGCATCATGCCACCTTCCTCCAGAACGTTCTTAAAGCCTATTTCTTTTCACAACTTATTAAAAAAAAAGAAAAAAATATTTATCTGGATGTTTCTTGTTCCCCGCTGGTTATGACTATTCAGTACCACATGCATGCTACACTGTCATATTTATACTAGGCTATACAACGCCTTGCAACCTCTTTCAAAGATCCGTCAGACGAGCACAAATATTCTAGGGAAACATCCAGGTGCCTTTAAAATAAAAGCACAGTCGATTGGCACGTCTGTACAATCTGTTAATACTTAATTCTTTTATGAATTGTATTTCACAGGGTAATAGGTAAGTAATGTCAAATTCAATAAATTTCCATTGCCTAAAACATTTCACATTATTACAATATTTACAATATATTGGAAAAAAATGGATGTTTTCCTCACGCTTACCACTGTATCTTTATTATCATTTATCTATTTCCTCTCTGTGATATTCACTAAATTGTAAATTATTTATTGCATTATTATTTATCAATATTTAATACTTAACTAATAAATACTTTTGTTTACAATTTCCTCTGATTTTGTTGCTCTGCAAGATTAATGTAAACTTTTAGCTAAAATGCTTTTATCGTGTACTACATAGGTGACGGATACATGAATTTTGTAAGTCGCGAAGTCGACCTTGTTAAATTGTTTGACATTTGTCATAAGCTGAACCGCTTTTTTTATGGTTTTATTTTGTAATTTACAAGAGGAAGTCATGTATCGTCATATATTGAGCTTGACAACTCGTCCACAAAGCGCTCCCCCAGCAGTCGCATGCCTCCCGTGCGCTCTGGTCCCTCGCTTTAGGACTCGTGTTGGAGGGAGCATGTCCCAGTGCAAGTCAAAATGAAAAATGTATATCATTCCTAGCATTACTGTTGTGTTCACTAGTATTTTGAGTCCTCTGGACAACCTATCAAAAGGTTACATCTTAAAGTTCTTTGCATATCAGTGGCACAGGATCAAATGCGAGGATACATTCAAGAACCGCTTGCAAATAAAATTTGCAGAGGCCTTTTTTTTAATATATGTACTTATTTCACAGTCACTTTTCTATTGAGGTTGGAGTTAAAACATATGTATGCAGCTAATAAAAGTATGTGCAATTTGATCTTAAAGTTATACATCAAAAACACACCAACCACGGTATGTTTTTGATTGTTATTTCACCATTGTAAGGATTCTTGTATACGATAAGTCATCATTAAAGCCTAACATAAGATGATTTAAGAAACAAGGCTTTTTCATGAGACAACACACACATACACAAGCCAGAAATCCTGAAACATATGGTCATTTTCAAATTTATTATCAGGTCACTGCTGCCATCTAGTGGTGAGGAGGTGGTATGCAACCTTACTGTATAAGGTGACAATAGGCCAAGATAGAAGACAGACAGAAGACTTCCGTATAAAATAAATTATCAATAAAGACCAACAAGTTACATAAATTCAAGACATAAAAATAAACCTCGCAAATAAGACATCTTAATTAAACTGGTCATCATGCAGTTTAAAACACTAGCAGTTTATCAAAATTATTAATACATTCAGTAACAAATGGACCCAAAATGCAGCCATAAACTCAGTGGAAATATTAAAAAGTTGACTACAAAACTAGAATTTTGAAACCCTTCTTTTCAGTTGGCTTGGAATATTATATATGTTAGCCTAAGGCAGAGGGACCGTTGGGAGAATCTTCCTGTCTTGGTTGTGTGATGGATATTATTGGAAAGTTAGCTGCCTGACAGGTTTTTTGCTTCCAACACTTCACAAATTTATGAATTTACTGCTAAGGTTTAGCTGTAGCGAGTAAATGTTGGAAGAAATTTTGTGCATGCCATTGTGTAGTCTTAGTCCAATAAGGTTCATTTTGTCTTCTAATATTAATATGCATAAGGTTTCTTTTATATCAGACCACTGTAGTTTTCCTTCCTTAAAGTTTCGACTGCTACTTCCTGCAGTCTTCCTCAGAGTGGTCACGTGGTGTTTCTGTGATGTGTGTAGTCAGCTGTTTTACACAGGTTTTTGGTGCTGTTTTCCCACCGGTGGGGGTAGGACAACAGCGCCATATGTGAGTTCGTTTAAGCCACCGAGTTAGCATTCCAATCAATAGAAGACCAGGGAGAGAAAGCAGAGCTCAGGAACAAAATAGCATGAATATTAAAAGCAGCAAAACTACCATCGGACAATTTAAACAAAGAAGAGAGGAAAGCGATGCATTCATTGGCTAAAGACAAAACGATTGCAATAATACCTGCGGATAAAGAAAGAGGGACAGTCGTTATGGACATGGAGCAACACGGACAGTAGAAGGAGAGTATGTTAACAGATAGTGACACATATGAACTGATGAAGAAAGACCCAGTAGAAGAAAAGAAAAAGGTATCATCACACACATCACACCACGGATATATGGCACTCCCAAAATACATAAAAAGGACACACCACACAGACCCATAGTAGATAGCATTGGCTCGGTAACATACAATCTATCCAGAGCATTAGTAGAACTCTTCAGCCCACTATTAGGACTCACAGAGCAGCACTGCAGAAACTCAAAGCAATTGGCACGGGAGTTAGGAAACATGAAGGTTCACACAGACAAAATATTGATCTCTCATGATGTAATCTCTCTCTTTACAAAAACTCCCATACACATTACTTTACACATAGTAGAAAACCACCTCTGGACAGATAAAGCATTACACAAACCCACTAAATTAACAGTAGAAGACATAACCCAGCTCTTGCACTTCGTATCCACATCTACATATTTCCAATACAAAGGAAAGATATACAAACAAAAAGAGGGTTTTGGCATGGGAGACCCGCTATCGGCTATCATGAGTGGCTTTTTCATGGAGGACTTGGAGGAAAAGGCCATAAACACGGTACCGACCCAATGCGGACTCGTAATGTGGAAAAGGTACGTGGATGACATTCTGGAGAAAGTTAAAAAAAGACGCACACAAGATCTGACAAACCAATAGACAACACAGGGAACATTCAGTTCACACACAAAGAGGAAACGAATAATGCAATTAACTTTCTAGACATAAACATAACACACAAGGTGGACGGCATTAAAATAAAAATACACAGGAAACCAATCCACACTGATCAATATCTGTTATAGACTTCAGAGCATCCCATAACCCACAAACTATCTGTAGTAAGAACACTTTTTGACAGAACCACTATCACAATGGACAAACACGACAGGCAAGAAGAAGAGGATCATATCGACAAAGCACCAAAACTATGTGGATATCCAAACTGGGCAATAAGAAAAGGCAGACAACAAGTTATGGAAAAGGAAAACCAAATCAAGAGAAAACAAGAGGGAGAAGAAGGAGAGCACTGCTATTATCACATTAGCGTACATCAGAGGGATCACGGAAAAAGTACAGAGGGCTATGAAAAAACACAACATCAATACGCCAGTTAAACCATGTTTTACTGTGGAATGTGAGAAGGAAACAGTGAGGGTGCACACACGAGCAACAAAACAAAAAGCCGAACAAGAACAACTCAAATCAGCCATCTCTGACCACTGCAAAAGGAAAAACCACATTATGGACTGGGATGGAGCTAAAATCATTGGGACAGAGGACAACACCGACGCTGGATAAAGGAGACAATTGAAATTCGGAAACGTGCCCCCAGGACAGTCAACCGGGATGAGGGGGCTTTTTTGCTTTCGCACACCTGGGATACTGTACTGAAGAAGTCAGACTGCAGATGGCACTGTCGTCCTACCCCCACCGGTGGGAAAACAGCACCAAATACCTGTGTAAAACAGCTGACTACACACGTCACAGCAACACCACATGACCACTCTGAGGAAGACTGCAGGAAGTAGCAGTCGAAACTGTCAGGATGGAAAAACTACAGTGGTCTGATATAAAAGAAACCTTATGCATATTGTGAAGTCTTACCTGATCAATGTGGAGAGATTGAAAACCCAAAAGTGTCACTATTCTCTTTTTCGAGACTGTGTGTGGTCTCGAAGGGGGGGAAATATGTGGTATCTTATGCTATAACCTTATATGGTTTGAAACATCTTCCCTTTGTGGTATCTTGTGCTATAACCTAATATGGCCTTGGCTGAGGAAGTAGATGCTTTACAGCACTGAGGCCTTGTCCTGTTTTCATGGACAGAGCCGTCAAATGTAGAGTATAATGGTTGAAGGGTTCCATCTGTTTACAGTTACATTCTTTGTAGGACAATGCCTTGGCAAGGCCTATAAAAGTGACTGTTTGAGCTGTACGACAGAGATTCATATTGGCTTGGAATCCTCTCTCAGGCAAACTGGGATGCCTGATCGATACTGTGCTTCTTTGTAATAAACTTCTCTATGTGCAATCAAGTCGGTGTCAACGGAGATTCATTCATCATCAATACAGCATTGCTACATAAGATACAACACTGTCTTAATCTATGTATATCTTTGTATGCAAATGTCAGTGAACAGCTGTTCTTGTGGTGTCTGAATCCTGCTATATGTTGTCTTTCGTGTATATGCACTCTCTTGTATCATTGGCCAGATATCAAAATCTCGGACAAATGATTAAACTCTGGTTTAGCCTCTGTTGAAACAAGTACTTGGAGCCTGCATCAAAGGGGCATAACTATTTATTATTTCAACACTAAAGCCAGACACTGCTCGCACCATATGATATACAGATTCATTGCACACTCAGCTGTTGAATATGCCTGAGGATGAGCCTGACCTGCATTTCAATGTACTTACTTAGAGCCTGCATACACAGGACCCAAGTATCATATACATTAATTTTTAAGTTTAATGTAATTAAGAAACATTAACATTGTAAGAATTAAATAGTGTAATTTAGTTTGGAAAACTGAACACCCCGAAGATGATCCAAGTAGTGACTGATAGTACAGTTTCCTAGAAAACTGATAAAGTTGTGAAGATGAGCTTGAGAAATACACTCAGGTAAATGTTAAGTGACTGCGGATCATTCTTGAAAGTACAGGCAAAACCCAAAACGTGAAGGAAGGAAGACCTCAAGTATGAAGCAGCAAATTCAGTGCTATTATTTAACTATGAAGAGGGGAAACAGAATGGACAACATCCTTGTTTCTTTTTCATGGATTGCAATGATGATCCCCTTCCAATTCAGCTTCCTCAGATAAAAAGGAAGCCCAGCTTTTTAGCAGTTTCATTTTCTTGGATGCATTTTGGTTTTGCTGACATTTGATAGATTATGTGAGTCATTAAACCTTAAAAAAAACAAAATTTAAAAATTAACTATATTAAATGATGGATAGTACAATCACTACCTTCACAGATTTAGGTTTGTTCTATTTTGACATTGAAGGATCTTTAATAAAAAACAAAAACAAAAACAAAAAAAACAACAACCAACTGGTTAATGTGATGTCCATCCGGGGAGAAATGTGTAATAGATGTGTACTACATTTAAAGCTTTAAAATTGTGTATTGGACACACAGAGTCCTTATTGTTAAGATTTGAGATAGAGATAAAGAAGCATTCAGGTCAACCGATAATAGCACATACTTGTTTGATTTTTAATCAAATGGACACTCCTGAAATGTCAGTATAGTTAAGTTGATATAAACTGTGTTAATTTGGCTTTGTAATTTGTTATCATAGTTTTATGTTTAACATAATTTGAAAGAAACCTACCAATGCTGAATACATTTTCAAGTGAGTACAAAACACTCTTGCTTCATATTTCAAAAGGTTACATATCTATCTTTTGATCTGTCATGTTCAAGGTTGGTACATTTAATAAATGTTTCTATTTATGCTGTTAAAGCTAACTGACGCTAATCTTTGTTGGCTTGTGCTGTAATTATCGAATCAGGCAAAATCTCCAATGTGTTCCATGTATGATTACAATACCAGACATATTACCAGACACACTCTGCAACGAGTAATTAAAACTGCCCAAAACATCATTGGTACCCATCTACCAAGCATATTGGGGAGGTGAGGTGCCTGTGCAAAGCCCAAAGGGTACTAAAAGACAACACCCACCCCAGCCGCAGCCTGTTCACCCTGCTGCCGTCATACAGAAGTATCCGCTGCCATACCACCAGACTACAAGAGCAGCTTCTTCCCTCAGGCTGTGAGACTACTTAATGCACCATCTGCACTCCTCCATGTTTAATCATTTTATTTTA
>JAPZDV010000007.1:20793418-20818335 GCA_029814665.1 Acanthurus lineatus
TTACTTTTTTTGCCACTGAAGCCTTAATTCATGGAAATGTGCAGCTTTGCATTATACAGTGAATCCACAGAAAGATTTTAAACAAAGTTGTCATTCACAGTCATTTATTTCCTGTTTGCTCAAATGCTGCACAGGTTTAATCTCTCTTATAAGCAAAAAAAACCACAAGGTGACTTCAAGTTTTTGCAGCGGCAGATTTAACATTATTTTGATGACATTTAGCTCAGTCTTGGCAGTTTACAGTTATAGAAATTCTACTAGATATCAAGATTTCCTGTGTGACTTTTACACAAAGGTTACTCTGGTGCTTTTTCAGCCATGTGAGTGACATCAGCGTCACATTTACATGAAGTGGTTGCTATCAGAGAATCTGAATGTGAACAATTTCCTATAGGCCTAACATAAAGTAATATCCAATTTTCTTATTCCTGTTTTGTGCATTCTACTTCCATTCTGGCTATATCTCTTGTAAGAAGGCTTTTTACTTAAAGGACAGATCCTTATATAGAGCAACATGTCCATTAGTGACAGGATATTACTTTAAAAAGTATTGTTTATATGAGGTTTTATGAACTGGTAATATGGAGTAAGATGCACAGCATTTTGCCTGAGGCTGGAAATGATCAACATATGTAATATTTTATCTGGTTTAACACAAAAGGTTAAGCAAAACTTTTTTTTCATATCTCAGCCAAGAGACATATGGCTTTCAAATGAATTCAGAGGTTTTACTGCAAAAGTTGTAGCCTAGTTTCTGAGCTGTGATCACAGACTACAGTAACTGTGCTATAGTATCTTTACACTGCAGGGAATTCAGTAGGATCCAGCAGAATTCAACACAAAATAAAATCCTTTAAAAACCATCTCCAGAATGCTTCTGTGGCCCAATTTAATTTTCTCACCACCCAATTTCAGGTCTTGGCCCAATCTGTGAGAGAATTATGTACAGCATCAGTGTATAATTAACTAGAAAGGTCAAAAGATCCATCTGGTTTCAATCAGACCGTTATCTCCCGAGGATGAGTCTAGTATTTGACTTCTTTCTATAGAATGGAAGTCAGGGAGGTCAGCTTAATTAATGTCTCCCATGTTTGAACCAATTTCCTGAGGGTATTCATCCTCAGTTATTTACTAGGTTGGATATGACATCTTTCTCATGTGGAAGTTTCTGCCATCCTGGAACTGGATGCATTTACGGTGTATTTAACACAGGCCATTTTTGATCCAGTAGGAAAAAGGCACTATTGACTTCGGAATAGATTTTACACACTTTAGTTACCTGATATGTTTAAGACATTAAAAAAGAGACATATTCAATTTCAGTTCTTGAGGTCAAGATTTGACTCCTATAGATCTATTGATTGAAAAGCAATGACTGAATAAAGGAAAAGTAGAACCTATTTTCAGTCCCTTGCTCCACTATCCTGTGTACCAAACCATTCATCCATTCATAAGTGTTGTATGTCCACTGGAATACAAAATAGAAAATAACTAGCAATTGAAGTTTTGTTTGCAGCCTTTTCTTTTTAAAAACTTACAGCATTAATTCAAGTGTTGATCCATTTGAAAGTATCCTGCCGCAAAAAACAAATTAAATTGACAGGCAGTGCTATTCTGTGTTGTTATATCTTAAAAAGATGCCTGTAAATTGTTCAAGGAATGTTTTTTGTTGAAGACACTTTGATACCACCTCATCTCACACTTTTCTGACAACAGTGTTTTATTTGTGAAACAGTATGGTCAGGTGTGTAGCAGTGAGGTTGAACATCTCTCTCTCCATCTCTTATATCATTGGATTTACAGATCAGACAGAATCTTCCTTATTTTAGCCTGAAACCAGTCACCCTGCACTCATTTCACAAGAATCAGGTCAAATTTGTCAGGTTGGCTGTGGTTTGATGAATAGTTTTGGGGGGGGTTCAGCGTCTGATTAATGATGATCAATGATGTGGCTCACAGAGATCAGTTGGATTTCTGTCAGGCCTTGAATTTTGGTCTGCTCTCCTTCAGCTTGAGCCCATCTGTGGTCAAAGATTATGAATTACTGCTGTCAAAAGATCCATTCTAAATTGTAGTGAACCACTTTTATTATTATAGGAGGAGTATTTACATGTTACTTCTAAAGGTCTTGATAGATTTTCTGTGGTATAAAAACTGAACAAAACAAACAGACAATGGTGTCGTCATCCTCCAACCATCTGCACCTCCATATTTACAGCTTTGTTTGAATACACTCAATTAGAATTTTCACTGGATAAAACTGACAACCACATCCCATCATTTAAATGAATACTGTTGTGAGATTTGTTAACACTTGTTTACACATTGATTGTGTTTTTATCTTACTAATGCTGTTTTTCATTTACATGTTTTTATTTAAGCTGATTTTCTCACTTTGTCAAGAAACTTCCTCAGAAGATGCATTAATTACTGTCAGTGTTGTACAGAAAAATACTCATTTTGGATCTGTAGCATTGGGTCATGTCCTCAAAATCACAAATTACACCAAGAATCACATAATGACTAAAACTGTGAACTAATTTTCAACAGCAAGAGGTGTGTGACTTGCGGGAGTACAGTGTGTGTGTGTGTGTGAGTGTGTGTGTGTGCGTGGGTGTGTGATTTCCTAGTTCTGAGTCAAGCCATCATCTGTTTTAATCACTGTTTTAATTACTACAAGCACTGCCTGAACCTGCACACACAAACACAACAACACAGCCATGTCAGCAGCTGGTGTGTGTGAGACATATTTTAAGGGGAAGGGATCAGTGTGTGCGTGTGCGTGCGTGTGTGTGTGTGGGTTCATTTGTGCATTTCGCTGCTGCTTTTTAAAAATAATAAGCATGCAGCTTATTTTACAGAATTGTTAAATTTAACAAACAAATCAACATTTATTGAATTAGTAACCAAATAAGTCTATTTGAGAAGTTCACTCCGCACAGGTTATTTCAGTGGCATGCAGTGTCTGCCTCTCATTGAGCAGCGGCCCTGAATAGAAAAATCCTCATTATTTCTTTAGTTGTGTACTTTTTGGGTGAAATAAAGGCTTAATTAATTTGATTAGGTTTGAAAAGCAGTTAGTCTGAGGCAAATCCTCTGGCCTGTTGACAAAACAAATATGATTATTGCACGAAAGTCAGTGTCCAAAGTCCACATCTGCTCATTTATTAAAATATTAGTATGTGTACAGACTCTTAAAATTAAAGTATTTAGCATGAAAGTGATATTTAAAGGAAAATGGATTGGCAATAAATTCAGTGCCATGTGTCAGTCTGTCTGTACTTCTGGCTTTCAGTGTTTTATAATTAACTGTCAGCTCATTGGCTGCTTGGACAGTTACATCGATCCTGATCGGTTTTTATCCCCATGGGCTTTCTCTAATAGCTCTTTCTGGATGTCTCTCCCTCTCTGTCTTTGACATCCAATCGGCCTGTCTAACGTCAACGCTGCAGGCTGATTGGTCACTTTGGCATTAAGCTGTCTTTGACATTAAAGACAGTCTTTGTAGCTGCTGTAGAGTGTATGTGTGTTTGTGATATTACAAAGCAAGATCAGGCCCAAAAAACAATAATTTTAACAGGCAGTGTGTCTTCATCCCTCCCTAAGGGTCTATACTCACTCACACACATACATACACACAAACCATACATGCACAAAACACATCACCCACTTTATCTCCAGGCCAATGACAAGTAGTGGTAGATGACAGCAGACTACACACACACTTACACACACACTTACACCCACAGACTCATTTCTGAGCTTGGCCTCACTGCACACACAAGATGACAAATGTGTGATTTTTACTGATTGTCTCTCGATAAAACACGGAAAGGTCCATTTTCATTCTTCATATCAGTGTCTGACTCACTCGTATGTTTTCTAACGTACTGAAAATAACCTCAACCGCAGATCAACCAGCTGGCTGATGTTGTAAAGTGAGTGAGCAGGTTACCCAGAGCCTCTTTTATGGTCCATACAAGGTTCTCCTGCTTACAAACACTCCGCTCTCATAACCTGCACTACCACAGGACAGAGTGAAGCAGCTGCCCAACTCAGCAGTTCAGGGGAAAGCGATCCCTCTGCTGTTGTTGAAATAAATGACCCTGAAGACAACAGGGAAAAGCCAGGAGATATATGGCATTACAGAGGCTAAGGATGACATGGCAGCAGAAGAATTCACTGTGGCTGATGGCAGCATATTCCAGTGTTCCATCCACACTGGCTAGACAGAAAGTTTTATCTTATCAGTTTTGTAGGAATTGGATGATTACAGACTTGAAATATGTCCTTACTGAAGTTAAAGCTTGAACCGTTATGCACATTACTGTATTGCATTCTGTTCACGCGCAACAGGAACAGCCTTGGAAGAATATGATCACACCTTGTAATTGGTGAACAATTTTCTGTGAACTGGACCTGATGATGAGAAAGATAAGTGATGGCAAGTGATGGGCTTTCATTGTACATCTAGTGGCTGTAATCCATTCATTCATTCAAAGAAGGCAGGCAAGGACATAATGCTCCTTGGTAATGTTTTTTAAAGCCACAGTGAATCCTAGAGGACATCATGTGGAGAGAACAAAAAAAAGAGTACAGGCTGTCTGTGGAAAGTACAAGTGCGAACAAAGGAACAAAGTCTTAATGCACAAAAAAGTGTATTGTAGATGTTCCAGTACTGCATTCTGAGCATAAGCACTCCTGAAGCACTGACTGTACATGTTGTTATATAAGTTACTGTAGAAATAACTATAAAATGAATGTAGGTTTTTAGTGAGAATATTTTGATACATCTTTTTTTTTAATTCAGCCAGTTTTTGTTGATGTGGAAAGTCTGTTGAGTTGGTTTAGACAGGAGATTTTAAATTATTTAATACTAGTTAGACAACTTGTTGCCTCATCTTTGAAACATTTTGGTATTAATTTGACACAATTTATTCAGAGAGCTTGGAGATGTCGTGACTGGAAATTGTAGGGTTTTTTAGACACTAATTTTACTCCAATTTCTATTAATCCAATGGCTGTACAACACTCCCTGCCTGTGTTACCTCCGTGACTGGTCCAGATTCCCCCTCAGTCTGCTGCTTGCAACATCTCCAACAACCTCCTCAGCTCTTTCTGCTGTTTTAAATAGAAAATTCAAAAGTGTCTCCTTTTATTCATCATGAGGCTTCTTTGTGATTTGGGAATAATTCATCTTATTAGTGTCTGCACCTTAAGAGTTGTGCTGTGTGAGGTGCTGCTAGTTAATTACTTTGAGTTGCAGAGATTTCTTAATTACATAGTGCAACCTTCAAACTGAGTGTTGCACAGATCTCTAGAATGTGTGACATGGGCCTATGGTCTTATGGGGGTGGGGGGGGGGTATTGTTTTGTTACACGTTGGTTACATGTTTTGCTCTTAGTCTCAGTGAGAAAGTGGAAGAAAGATGGAGAAATAGGAAAGAAATAAGTAAGAGCAGACAAGAGAGAAGAATATCAGCAGGACACACACTATAGGTGTTAATAAAGCCAGCATGTGTGTAGGTGCACATTACAAATACAGACACTTGTCATATTGTACACGATCAAAAAAGTTGAAGGTCATGTGCGACTTGCAAAAGACAGAGAGTCGTGCATGTGTGGCCCTGTGTGTGTGTGTGTGTGTGTGTGCGTGTGTGTGAGAGAGAGAGAGAGCAAGAGGGAGAGAGTGCGACAGAGCTTGCAGAGCTCAAAATGTCAACAGCATGGCATGAGGGCACAGACACTGAAAGCTGTTTCTGTAGTGCCAGCGAGATGATGCCAAGCCACAGGCTGAGTGCGTGTGCGTGTGTGTGAGCGTGTGTGTGTGTGTGTGTGAATGTGCGTGTGTGGGGGGAGGTGGGGTATGTGCGTGTGTGTATGTAAGAGGGAGAGCAGCTGTTTGAAAGGTCAGAATATCCACAGAGGGAGGGTTACAAAGAGAGGAGCTGATGAATGGATGATGAGACAAAGGATAGGGAAGGAGATAAAGACAAGGTAAGAGAGAGGGATATTTTAAGGAGCCAGTGTACAGGAAGAGACAATAAAAATGATGAATTAATGATGAGTAAGCCATTATTTGGGTGTGTCTGTTTTTTCAACTGTTTACACTTATTTAAAAAAAGCTTTTGAAATTCTGCTATTTGAAGTACTTATTTTCCTTCTTGTCCATTCTTGTGTGTTAAACCTGTGCTCTCTAGCCTCTATCACTCTGTACTGACACCTGAGATAAAGAAATGGGTGGTATCGATCCTATCGTGTGAGTTTGCTAGCTGTATTGTTGCTAACATACAATTAGATTCTATGTTGTTGCTTAGCATAAAAAGTGGAAACAGCTAGCTCCGTCCAACAAGCTGTACAGATGTTGATATCCAGCATTTCTGTCATTATAATGTAGCTTCAAATTTAGCATACAAACATAAGAGAGATCAATAAATCTCTTTTTACAACCACCAAGAAAGCAAATAAGCCTATTCCCAAAAATATCAGGCTATTGCTTTCATGTTAATATTGTAGCATCCATGTCTTCTACCTCTGATCTTTTTAAAAGAAGTAAAACACACACACAAAATCTTTTTTCTCTTTTAATCTTAGTGTTAATATTAAAATACCAGCACTTGCTTCAGTTCTCTGCCTCAACACTATTTGGACCTGATCTTCTTGCTGCAGCATGGATTTTATCAAGGTGGTCTTAACAGCAGAGCACAAATAGAAAAACTTTCAAAAAGCAAAGATGCTGAAATTTTGGGTGACGGGCCAGAACTTTCTTCCAAGTATTGCAAGCAGCTTTGTAATCCCCCCCGGGCTTCCTGCTAAACCACTTGGGTTTTCTCAGTCACGCCATATTCTGGAACTGCCAACACTCCTCACCAACTCAGGTGTCGTCTGCTCATTCTTAATCCCTCAGAGGGTGGATTGCCACTTGGGACTAAACTGTATGACACACGGCCAAAATCAAATGCACCCAAATAAGTGACTCCCCCGAAAACTTAGAGGGTGTCAGCATTGGTTTTAGATTTAACATGCACAGCGTGGTGTAGCGGTTCAAAGTGCTGTTTTTGGGGATGCAGTGTGAATGTGTGAACATTTTACATGCTTTTACAACTACGCATGGCTGTGCTCTTAAGAAATGTGTTTAAAAAATGATCTACAGCATATTTATAGGTTTGTGGTAAAGACAAAAGAACAGTATCAACAGCTACTTAAGTCAACTTCTATGGTTATGCATATTTTAAACCTAATTATACAGGTTGCTGGTTCTTATCTTTCCAATAAAACAGAGAGCAGGGAGAGGAACTAGACTCCTTCAGCAAAAATGGGTGAACTTTCAGGTGTAAATATGTGTCAAGTGAAGTGCTGAGCAGGTGCAATTTGTTCACCTAACAAGGGTAAAGTAAGGAGAGCTGCTGTAATTCCTCCCTGACCTCCACAGCTGCTATAAACTCCTGACAAATGCCACCCTAAGTCCAGCAAAGCAGTGTGCTTGCACACGTGCATACACAGAGTGTGTGTGGTTGTGTGTACATGTGTGTGTGTGTTTCCCTGCGGGTGCTCGGCCAAATTCTAAGCCCCTAATATCCTCTTGCGTGCTGAACATTTTGTTAACAGCAGGTGCTCTTAATTATGTTTTCCAAAATTACAGGCCCATTTGTGGACCTCTGTCTTGCTCTAATGTATTAGAGAAATTACCTTATAAAAATTTAATGAGAGTAATGAGATTACATGAGCAGCTCCACTGTGGTCTTCATGACATAATAAAGCGTACAGTCAGAAAAAAAGTTGACATTAAGCAGCAGGTTAGTAAATATGCCGGTAAATATTTTAATCTGTGCAGCCCTGTTCACCCGGGGTAAAAAAAAAACACAGGTGATTTTAATTATTTTGTCTGTTTAGAGCTTTTCTGAAGCTGCAGTCACACCAGAACTCACTTGAAATTAGTTAATATAAGACACAGCATGAGGTATATTCATCTCCGGTCAGTGATCAACCCTATTTATTTATCTTTTTCACAAATTTTGACAGAGAACCAGAAAGGTTCTACATATAATACACATATGTATACATTTATGCATGTATTTTTGAATATGCACATTAGCCTGGTTAATTAGAGTGAATAGTGAATACTGAGGAATTTTAACTAGGTTACATGTTGGAAATTGAAACTTAAGGTCAGATGAGGAGTCTGTGTGCACCAAGATATGAGACGAATGTATCATAATGGCAAGTGAAGTAAGCATCTTGTATTTTTGTTGTTTTTTTAGCTTGTCAGATTCTAAGTGGCAGTGGCTTACAGCCTTAGTGGTTGTGCTAATGTAATATAAACTGAAGATTTTAGGGGAGTGTACAGAAAAGCGCAAACACCTCTCTAGTGACAGAACTTTGCACATATATACAAATCCATATAATCAAGGTCTGACATTTTAGAGGACATAAATATAAGGAAAACATTGAGTGAAGGGGGAATTTGACAGTTGTCTCTGTAAGAGAGTTAGCTAGCAATGCTTCGTTGTCGTTGCTCACTTTAAAAAGTGGATAATTCTGACCTTATTTATCTTTTTGGTACTTTAATCCTTTCAGCTCAGATGCGGTGTGCAGGGATGCCGACCACCTCATGCTATCTGAAAATGTGTTTGTATTCTCTGGCTGAGGTGAGGTTAAGTGTGACTTCTTTGACTCCCTTACTTCAGACAAAAAAACAAAAGAAGGGTTGAATATTGGCATATGCTATTCAGCTGACTGCTCTCAGTAAACGAGGGAGGAGACCAGCAGCACATTCGGTCAACCAATGAATTGCGAATGAGCTGTGAATGTGCATTCAAAAGGACCAATTATTCATGCCCAGGCCAGGGGAATCCTACTTAACTTTATTCTTTGTTTTATTCTATTCAACTTGACTATTAACATTTTTTCCCTCAAAATACACAAATTTATTAATGAAGCTAGTTAAGTAAATGTCAGCCAAAACTTAAAGTAGCCTGAGGGTCCTTTGCACCGTGTCATCCCATCTCTCTCTCTCCTGCCTTCCCTGCCTCTTTCCAGCTGTCGCCACCATAAACAAGGCAAAAATGACCAAAAGTGTATTTTAAAAAAGTAACAGCTGCAGCTGGATCCACTTCACCTCTGATCTTTAGATCATGGTGAGTAGGAATGATCCTTTACTCCAAAGACTGCTAAGATCTGCAATGTGCTTTCTCATCAAATCAGAGAGAATGCTGAAATGACATCAGACTGACAAGTGTTACCAGCCCGTGTGACGTCTGACTCGATGTTTCGTGTCAGATCTGCCACAGAGAGGTTGAAAGGTGCCGCATCAGAATGCAGCAGGGCCCTCAGGACGGAAACCTTTCACCAATTATAGAGGTCATAAATGCCAGTGAAATGCCACCAAACAGATCTAGATGTTAAATGTCTGTGTGTGTATGTGTGTGTGTGTGTAAGACAACGATTAGCATTGCAATCAGTTTCGACTGTATTTATGGATCAGTTCTCAAAGAAAGAAATAAACAGAGATCAGAACCAAATAATCCATTAATGTTTCAGTGATTGTCTGTAAACATTCACTTACCCACACACACACATGCTCACATGTGCACACACACTCATACACCTATACACACTCAGACTCTTCTATGGATTGATCCCTCAGATAAATAATCCAGCATAAACACCTGATTAAACTCTTAGCTCACGAACAAGTGGCCGCTCACAGTGACATTTGCACACACAATCATCTGCATCATGGTGACACACCGAGACAATGGATGTCTCCTGGTTGCTATGGCAACAAGACCAGTGATAAGTATGAAGGTTATAGTCCTTCTTCTTTCCTTCTTCTTATTCATTTTTATTCCCTTTCATAGCTCTATTATCTCCTTTAATCTGGAATTCCTCCTTTTTTTATTCTTTTATCATCTCATTTTCTTGCTCTGGTCATAACCTTTTCTCTTTTGTTTTACTCTTTATCCTTCTCCTACTCCTTGTCTGCCAAACCTTCTTTTTTTATTTGCCGTCCCACACTCTTCTTAACCTCCCTCTTTTCTACTCACTGATCTCCTCCTTGCCTTTTCATATAATCTTGCCTCCTTACTTTACCACCTCACTTTCTCCCTCATCTTTCTCTCTGCCTGCTAATTCTTTTTTCTCCATCTTCCACCCTCCTCTTCACATTTTTTCATTTACTCGTTCCAATTATCATTTTCTCCTTTTTTTACTATCCCATTTCTTCCTTCTTTCCCTCTCATCCTTTCTCATCCACTTCTTTTCTCCTCCTGTTCTCCAGCTGCTTTAAATTCTCCTTTCCTTCTGTTTTCTTTTTTCCTTCCTCCCTCAATGTTCACGGTCATCCTCTTCCTGGTCCTTATTTTATTATTTCTCCCTCCGCTCCTCTTCCCTCCCTCTCAGTTTATCAGCACTAACCCAGTTTAGTCGTGTTTTCCCATTCCAAGTACTGTCACCTTGTATTACCTTAGAGTTTCTACTGGCCGTCCCAGTGGATTATTTATGTGCACCCGTCTCGATATGTGTTTGCTCCTTCTCCTGCCACCACTTGCTCAAATAGCAGCAAAGGGCTCAAGCTTTAATATTCAGGTCCTCTAGGCATTTGAAGATGGAGATATTTGGTAGAATATTGTTTTTTTACATTTATTTTCTATCTGTATTTATTTATTCTTTAGGTGATTAGATTGAACAGAAATTCATTCAGTTGTTATATACAGCTCTGAGCCGTTTTTAAGAGTTGTTTTCAGATAATGGTGGAATATTGTGGTCTTTCTTCTTTGTTTGGAACTGTGCTCGTCTGCCATCCTGCCCTCTGGTCCTTGTATAATCAAATAATAGTAGCAATAGTAAATATAGGCTGTCTTATAGATGGTCCCTTCTGTTTCTCTTGTACTCATGTAGGCTTTATATTATACTCAACTAGTTTTTGTATTGTTTGTTCCCCTTGTGTTAAAATGCAGTTTTGTGTGGTCATGTAGGGTTAAAGAGACATATAGGGCAGATATCAGGTCTTTCCAGATACAGATATAACCCTTTAAATGTCACTCCTCTGTGATATGACAAAGGTTCCTGATAAACACATCAGATGCCTCAGAGGAGAAATCATCGGTTTGGAAAGAGTGTATGACTCAAAAACAAGTCTAGAAAACCTGCAATGAAAGCTAACTCGGACTGTGATCACACAGGATGCATTTTTTGCCATGTGACCTATCCCACCTATATCCCATTTAACCATCATTCATTCAGACCAGTTCTAAGCTGGTTTGAAAATAAAAACTGGAAAGCAGAAGTTCAGTTAATGTGAAATAAAAAACACTTGTACATTTATCTTACATTAATAAGAAAAGATTATTTGGTTCCACCTAATTCCTGCATAGTTTTTTACAGTGGAGATCTGTGGGCTCTGCTGCACCGGCAATTACACCCAACGGTGATGTCGGCTTGTATTGATATACTCTGGAGTACACTCACTGCAGGAGGTGTGAAGTTTAAGTGGAAATGAAGAAAAACAAGATTTCAGTTGCTGTTATTTGCTTTTTAAGCTCGTGGTGTCTGCTGCAGTTAATCTAGTTTCTGTTGTTTCTTTAGTTTTGCTCAGTGACTTAGTATGTCTATAGTATAATGCTAATGCTAACACCAGAGCAGAACCTTTTTTTAAGGTTGTTAACCTTGAAATACTTTTTTTTTTAAAAAGGCCAAATAATAGCTTCTTTCTCATTTTACTGTGACATAGAAAACAGAAACACAAAAATCAGTTTGGCCATGGAAGCAATGACAATCTGAAATGAGATGTCTAGAGTAAACTGTAAGAAAAAGAAAGAAATTTTATGATGAAAGTATCTAGAAACCTCTGAACTGTAAAATGCAATACAAGTATTACTTTGAATTGCCAGTTGAGGCTGGTCCCAAACGAGTGAAGCCCTACAGAATCTTATATTAAACTGCTGAATCTTACAGCAGAAATGAACATCACACAGTTTTGGTCTCTAGCTTATTGACCAGTTTGTGATAACCGTTAGGGATTTAGGCTTATCAAATACATTCATTTAAAAGTTAAGCATAGTTAAGGGTGTGGCCGTTATTACTGAAAATAACTGCTAGCTGTCTTCACACAGTCACTGACAGCTATGTATATCCTCCCAAGCTCCACTTCTGGCTTTAAAGAACCAAGATGGTGATAGCTCTAAGGCAAAACTAAAAGCTTTATAACAAAAATCACATCAAATCAAATCAAATACTAATTATTATGTTTGTAATAATGACCAGAAATGATATCTTTTCTTAGCTTTTTCATCAGTTTTTTCTTTTTTATTGCTGTTTTATGTATTTATGTGTGAATGTGTTTTTGCATGTTTATGTGTGTGTTAGAGTGGATATGTGTATAATTGTGTGTATGGTAATTCTCTTATCGCTCCTCAAAACTATGGTTTTATGCAAATGGGGTTTGGAATCTGTGAAGCTTTATTTTTAATGCTGCACTTTGTGATTTTTCTCAGAGGAGAAATGAATATTTAAGAAGTGATGACACTGTTGATAGCATGGCTTTTGCTTTAGCCTTGATATTGATCGTTTCATTCCTCTGTAAGTGGGGGAATTATGAGGTTTCAGAACAAAGTGTCTTTGGTATGTAGCTCTGACTTTTCTTTCTGTCTGTGTTTTGTTTTATTTAGCGATGTCTGGCATTTTATGTCATTATATAAAAAGGACTGCCCGGGATTATGTTTTGCAGAAGGTGTATATAAACTATAAAAATGTGCAAAATGAGTGTAGGGATTCCAGGGGTGGGAGGGAAAATGGAAAAACGATGTTATGTTTGTGAGAGCAGATGAAAAAACATTTGTATTGCCTCTCCCTTGATACATATCCAAGATTTCCCTTTTCAACAAATCTGATCAAAATCAATCATTTACTTCCGATTTTCCCCTTCCACTACTCCCACTCTGGAAAATTCCTCCATCTCCAGTTATGTTAGACTTCTTTTGGACGTCCTCCTCTGGTGCCTGAGGAGGTCGACTTGGGGATCCCATGATTGGTCCTCCAGTATGTTCTCCAAGTTGCAGATGTGGCCCGGATGTTTTCTCTGAAGCAGCTTACTGAAGTCACTGAGGACAAGCTAAACATTAAACCTTCATCAGAGGGGAGAAAATACTTCAACAGTGATTCAATTTAATGTTGTTCTGTTCAGTTTCTTGCCGAGTCATGTTTCATTGAAATCACTCTCTAATAATGTGACACACACACACACATATACACATACACGCAGACTGATTCATTGATTATATCATGTCTCCCGCAGTCATGTTTCAGTCACATGTTCGCTCTGTAATAGTGTAGCTGGCCTACTTACAGCCTGATTGAAACCTAATGAAATTTTTTAATGAGCAGTCTCTGTGTGATAGCCTCTGGAGGGCGAGGCTAAACACACACACATACATCCCTGTCTGCGTGTGTGTGTTTGTGTAACTGTCAATGTGCTTGTTTGAGCGTGCTGCAAAAATTGAAGTTATTTGTGCAGCTGAGAGCAGGGATGTGTGCATCTATGTGCCCCTGAGTGAGTGTGTGTACAATATGTGTGTGTGTGTGTGTTTGTGTGTGAGTGTGTGTCTAGTTACATGAGCGTCCAGTCTCTTTAAAAAGCCTCTTTTCTGTCACCGAGGCCTGGAAGGGATTCTGGGAAGTGCCAAGAGAACACAACACACCCAAGACAGGATTAGCTCAACTTGAAGTGAGCAGCCCTAAAATGATTAAACTATAATTTTTTTTTAATTTTAATCTGCGTCCCTTTATCAACCTCCTACTCTTCCTTCTCCTCTGCTTTGCATGCAACTCTGGTCAAAAATGTTTCCTCCCTCCCCTCCCCTCCCTTCTTCCTTTCAGTCCTGCTTCCCTGCATGTAATTTTAGCTTTTTAAAATGTTTTCTCTGTCTCCTCTTCCCCGTGGAGAGCAGGAGCACATAAGTAAAGGAGCTCTTATCCTCGCACCGACGAGTAGATAAGAATAGGCATTACAGAGGCATTCACTGGAGAGAGAGAGATGGAAGGGGGAGGAGAAAGAAAAGGGATTGAGTGATCCAGACAGAGAAGAGGAGGGAGGGTGAGAGAAGGTGAGACAGAAAAAGGAGGAAAGGAGGGGATGGAAGGCGAGAGGAGAGGTAGAACGGCAGGAGAAAACACAGAGCCACACACAAAGAGAGAGGGACAAGCAAGCTGTGCTGCGCTGCTCTGGGCTCGCTTGTGAATCTACTTTTTTTTCCTCACAGCTTGAAGTTAACAGAAGCGTGACTGAAAACAGGGAACTTCTCAAATGGTTCATCTGAGGACATGGGGCCAATCCCTTCTCTCCCAAGGCTCATCTAAGCAGAGAATATACTGGAATCTGTTGAAACTGTCCCTCGTGCAACAATAAGAAAATGTCATGGGCGGAAATAAAAACAAGGCCAATCATCCCTGAGGTCCCTGTAGCCTCTAATGATATAACTGGGTAATGCAATGACTGATACATTATGAAATGTGTACAAAATGTAAATTAACTCAATTCACTTCAGTTTTATCCAATGCTTTCAACGTCCCCAAAGGGAAGTTTGGATCTGGCAGCAGCAATGATTCAGTTGCCCCTGAGATTTCACATCTGATGAGTAGCTTTACACTCTGCAACATGTAATACTGTCAGTAAAATTAATCCAAAAGAAAAATATTTGGACTGAGTTCAGTAATGTGCTAGTATTGGACCATTTAGGCTCAGCTGACACCTGTTGTCGCTGCATTAAAACTGAAGTCTCTTTGATATATCTTACCAGAAATGTTACAGTGTTGATCCATCAGCTCAAGTTAATCTCTTTGAAAAAATATTGCTCATAGTTGTTCAACTTCATTACAGATATAGTGATTGGTATGCCCAGAGGCTGCTGATGTGACTCTTTGTAATGCCTCTAAGACGTGTAAGTAATGGATTTAATACAAATGGTAATTGGTAAATTTGTGGCCTAGTTTTGTGGCCTATCAGTTCAAAAGCCAAGAGTGACAAGAATGAAAATTTAAAATGGAGAAGGCCACAGGGTTCACCATGTTGCTCTATAATCCTTTCTATTGTGGCATTGCAGCCCTTTGAATCAGAATTTATTTGAGTTGTGAGCTGCCTAAAGATTTTCACCCGCAGACTTTAAGGCGCAAGTTAAAAATGCATGGCAGAGAGAGAACTGACACCAGAAACAGAAAGAATCTTGTTAAATATGATTTAAAACAAGCAGAAGGGTTTTTTAATGAGCAACTTCGGGTGAGGAACAACCACAACCTCTAGCAGTCGTTTATGCATTTTAGTCTTTTTTTTCTGAGCATCAGAGAAGCCAAACAGCTCACACACACACACACACACGCATACACACAAACACACACACACACAGATGCTCAAAGTTTACTGCTGGAGATTGGGTACACAGCTCTGTATTATATGAGAAGCACTAAGCTATAGTTGTTTCTATATACTGTTAGAGAGGACAGCAAAAACAGAAAACAGACACTTTTTTTTTGAAACTTAAAAAAAATCCCATTACTTTTCTCTGTCTTTGGTCCTTCTGTCTCTTTGTCTGTCTCTGCCTTTCTCTTGTGTTTCTGAAATCTCTCCTCTCGCACCAGCAGACACCAGATCAGCTGTGTCCAGGTAGATAGTGACATATGGCCTTATCTAGCATGCAGACTGCCCCAGGTCACAATAGATGTAATCTGTTATCACTTTTCATGCCGTCCCATGGACCTTGACCTAGAACTGTCTTATTCAGAGGGAAGAGCAAGCAGATCAGCTTAGATAGTCCAGCGAATTATGTTTTCAGTGATCTACACACAATATCTAAGGTACTGAAGTTCAGAGCATTAGGAGGAGGGTTTAATCTATAGATCAATCCATAAACAACAGAGACTGACCTCTGTGTGTGTGTATGTGTGTGTGTGTGTGTGTGTGTGTGTGTTTGTGTGTGGGTACGACTCATGCTGGCTTTGGCATAACTCTCCACTGCAATAAAAATAAAGTATAGTGTCGAGTGCCTCAATATTGTGTTAGGTATGTTATCATCTCTCTCCATTTCTCTGCTCATCTCTCTGCTGTCCCACTGTTGATATTGATGTTGCTGATGCTGAGGACAATATTAGACGCAATATCAACACTTCTCTAAAGAAGACGAATCCCTCTGTTGAATCTCTATGCACCCCAGATGCCACATAGACTGCACTATAAAAGACACCGTGTACATGAAAAATGTGTTCTCATGTGTTGCCAGCCTGGAGAACACACTGCATCACTTGAGTGTCCCACCCACAATCCTACACTGTTAAACTTCATGCTTATATGCTGCAAATGTGTGTAGGTCATGTAGTCCCATTACATTCATGCTTTCTGAACAAATTAATGGACCCAAGCACTGGCAATCAAATCTGAGGTTAAAACTGTCATGCCATACTTACTGAGCTATAAAGCTCTGTGTGTGAGCATGTATGTATTAATGTAGCTGCTGCATGTGGTGTTTGTATGTATTAATGCATTAGAGTACGCACATTTTTTTCCTATCACCTTTTATAATGTAGGTTAATTGCATTTGCTGCCTGCCAGGTTTTTATACCTGAATAAATTGAATGTGCAAAATGATCTGATTTAACAACCCAAGAAAAAAGACAGCTCACACACACACACACACACGCGCGCGCGCGCGCGCGCACACACACCCACACACTTACACTTACACACACATGTACACACACATAAAACATTTAGATCATCATACAACCTTGTAAGAACCTGTTTTTGTATCAAATCTTGTTCCAACACATTAGTGGTCAGTTTGTCTGACCATGTTTGCATATCTTATGAAAGATGACTTTGATTCATCAGATGCTTGGGTGCAGGTATTTTGCTTGAGGTAAATGCATTTATATTTGTGAGCTATCCGTCGAAAAGCCAAACCTGTCCTTTTCCTTTATATCAGCTGGCTGAGGCTCGGACATTTTTTAAAACACTGATATTGAACACACAGTAAGTCCCTATTTATTTATGTGGACATGATAACAGTAATGAGGCTTCAGCTCGGGCAATGTTGTAAGACAGTTTAAAGGGCTGCGTTAGTGTGGCCCAAACAGGTGACATAAGGGTCCAACAAAGTTGCTTTTTTTCCAGTGTTCATTCTGTCACATTTTTCATTTCATTACTAGGATTGGCAGACTCCTTTTGCACCAAAATTAAAGCAAAGATCAACGTTCTTTTTGAAGGATGCCTCTGATGACAGCTGATTGGTTGTTTGGTTGCTGTCAACAGAATCTGATCAAGCCACATCCAGAAAGTCCTAATGAAGCAGATTAATTACATTCAAATTCTGAGTGTAAAGTCCTCATTAATGAAGTTTATAAATTTGTTTTTCTACTCTGAATGTAGCAGACATGTTACATATCATAAAGAATTTTCAGATTTTATTGCAAACATGCAAAATAGTACTATCTATCTGTGTGTGTTAATGTGTACATTCTGTAATATATTCTATGCAAACATAAAGCTATTCTTAATGTTTCTGTTAATATGTGGTGAACAGTGAGGTTACATATTTATGCCCTCTTGCATAATTTCAGTCATAGCAGGGGTTCAAGAATTGGGAATTCAAATGACTAATTTTTGAAGCCCACAGAATAAGAACGTTATGTATTTGTGTGTAGTTAAATGAGTGTGTAGTGAGATGTCAGATTACATGATTATGTATTTCATAGAAGAGGCCAGATTTCGGTTTGCACACACACACTGGTTTGAAGTACATGAATATATATTTTCCTGTTTGCACTCTTTCATTTTCCTTTCTTTTGAATACAGCGAGTGTATTTTGTGTGCATGTACTTGTAAGTGATTCATTACATCTCTGCATGTACATGCTTTATAACAGGGTCTATAGTATGCAGCCATGAGTCTTCCATTGCCTTCACGTGTGCTAGGCATGTAGAACCCGTACCTCCTGAAGGTTTTAATAGTTAATGTCAAAGAAAGGTTGGAGCAACATGACAGGAGAGAAGAGGAGACCCCTACACAGGGTTGTTGATGGAATGAGCTGCTTCTTAGACAGTGTGTGTTGCTCATTTTAAAAACTGTAGATGAACCACACATTGTCAGGCACCTCAGCAGTCACAGTTGCTGAAAGACTTTTAATTAATTCAAGATTTTCACCATGTGATGGTGGTTATGCAACAAAACACTACTGTATGCAGTAAGTTCCAACTCATGAGGACATTTTAATTTGGGAATTGTTTTGGGAACTTGTGTGAACATCCAGATTTTTTATTCATGTGTGAAGAAAGTTTAATTTATTAAGCAATGTCAGTTTCATTGGAGTGGAAATAGTGTTACTGCTGAGCCTCAGGTGTGATTTGGATGTTAGAGGTGTTGCATTTTTAATCATATGTTGTACTGAGGGACTTTTTAATTCTACTATTGGCACTTATTACTGCACTGAGACTGTATTTCAGGTGTATTATTTTTTATTTGTTTTTAATCACTATTGGATGTAATTTTTATATTTATCCATATCATTCATTATTTTTAACCACGACAGGGGGCTGAAGTCAATTACAGCTGACAACAGGCAAACTTACTAATCAAACATTTAAACTACACACAAGAAGGCCAGAGCCGAACATTGGGCCAAAACCCAGAACCTGCGTCCCATGTGACGACAGTACCATATATACATTTTATTTATTTGTATAGATAAATATAGATGTATGTTAGTTATTTTCCACATTTTTTTCTTTTAATGGGTAAAAAAATCTAACAAAAGTTGTCTTACCAATTCTAAAGCTCTTTCTGAAAATTGATGGCAAAAGCATTTTTACTCACATCGGGAAGAGTTCAGGGCTGATATTGCATCTAAGATGATAGGTCAGTATCTACTTGTAATAATTCTTTTTCTTTCCTTTGGTGGCAAATATTGTTGTCAGATGCCTGGACCCTGGGGTGGAAATCAATAAAGAATACTTAGTGTTTATTGCTGTCACTTGGAAGATGGAGAACCGGCAGAGCGGGTGGGGGAGGCAGACACACAGGATGCAAAGGAGCCTGAGGCGAGGTTTGAGTGTGTGTCTCTCAGGTCTGTTTCCTGTCTCCTCGCTGCCCATTTCCTGTCTGTCCGTCACAGTGAAGCTGGGAATGTGTATGACACATGGCCTTGATGTAGACACCACAGGTCACATTAACTGAGACTTTTGTGTTTCGTTTCAGACACATTCTGTGCCTGGAGGCATGTATATTCATGTTATTTATCAGACAGGCCTCGGTCAGCTACTTACTTCTCATGTGATGCGCTTTTCTCTTTTTTTACTAATTAATTTATGCATAAAAAATGTACAAGATTTTCTAAGTGTGATTCATTATGCTCAGTTTAATTAGAGTAGCATGCATCAATTCCCCCCCCCCCCCCCCAAAGCTGCAGATGCATCAGAGCTTCCTTTACACTTCACCTCCTCTAGTATGAGCATCTGCATAACCAGTTGCTCCATCTTTCCCGCTCCTCCTGCTGTGGAGGTCCTCCATCAGACGTGGTGGACTGGGTTATTTCCCTTCCTCAGGGACCAGTTAATGACTCCTACCACATTCATTTTAGGAGAAATAACCACCCAAATAATTGTTCTCAATTATTGACGCAATTAGCCACTGTCTGTAAATTTTCATGCAGATTGTGACTTGAATGCAAGAAACAGCTGATATTGTGGCACTACTTTTTCATTATCTCAGAAAGTTTATACATATTTGTAAAAAAAAAAAATCTTCTCATTTAGCTCTTAGTAGGAACGTGTGTGTCTTTCAAAATTTGTAAAACAATTGACTTAAATGACAGTGAAAACATCCTGTTCTAGTAAAATTGACTTATGTTGACCTCTCCCCTTCATATGCGCCTGTTTGCACAGACAAATCATTGCTACTGTTGTCTTAATCAAATATTGCCAACATTATTGTATTATGTACAAATGCATAACTGTAATATCAAATTAAGCTCCGATGTTGACTAACTCGAGTTAATATATTGTCCTGTTGCTGTTGTTGTTGTTGCTAAATGGAGCACTGGGAAGAAAAGGCATCATCTTGAGCTGTAAAGACTAGTTATATTATTGAAACAAAAGATCTGCTATTTTAGAGCTGTTGCTCAGATTCGCAGTAGCATTGGGCTGTAATGGACTCAGACTGGGAGGCTAATGTGCTTTGAATAAGTGCTCCATCTGTCTTACTGTATCTAACATAGGTATAATGTTTCTCAAAATAGAGCAATAGAATATACTGGCAGAGGCTCTCAATCCCTCCCATCAGTATCAAAACTGTAAGGACAGGCATTTGTTTCAAATTTGCTCTATCTGTGATCAGTTTTCATACAAACTTGTTCATTATTCGCCAGTTAATCCACTCCCAGAAAACGTGTTGGACAGACCCAATATGACAGGCACACAGAGGGGACTGGTGCACAGGCCAACTGGGCTAGACAGCCAGTATGGATGGAAGATGGATGGAATTTATTTATGTAAAGAGTTGTACACTTAGATTATCCCAAATGTTTGAAACAGTGTTGAAACCCAAGGAAATTAGAGGGAGGGAACATTGCAACTGCACGCCCAGACGAAAAGCACTACCTGGGAGACCAAATTCAGGGCAAAAAAAAAACACTTACCATTTCTTAACCAAAGAATCATGAGAAAAGCTACAGCTACATCTTATGGGACTGATCAGGTGAACAATAGCAGAGCTGGAGTTTGGGGTGTAGCTACTGGATGTTTACCAGGACAGAAATTTAACTAAAGCCATGAAATAAAGCTGATGGTGACAACACACACACACACAACAACACTCGCACTCCTGTTTCATTAGTCACCAGACAGTGTTATCAACGCGCTGGGTGGAAGACATTATCGTCATCGAAGGCATTCACATTTCAGTTTGTGAGTGTGAAGGACGATGAGACAGAGAGGGAGAGAGGGAGAGAGTGTGTGCATGAGAGAAATAAAAGGAGGGGCAGAGTGTGTTTTTTTGTGTGTGAGACGGAGAATTGGAGAGGGGGTGAAATCATTAATTCCTGGCATTGAGGAAGGGGAGCTCGGCCAGTGTGAGGAGAGAGAGTGACACACATTCACAAATGGTTTTGTGCAGATCAACAGTGCCCCCTTTGTCTAAAGCAAGGATTGTATCATCTTCTGAAAAATCATAACTGTGTCCATATGTATACGTTTAGATTAAGATACATATCTGTCTATCTTTCTTTCTGTCTATCTATCTGTCAATCAGTCTATCAATCTATTAATCTATCAATCCATCCATCCATCCTTCCTGTCAGGGGCTTTTCTGGTTCGCATTCTGTCTGCCTGCTAATAAAGCCATCACTTTCAGTTTTTAAAAGCACTAAGCAACCCCAAAAGACGTGAACTGCAGGGAGAGAAGGGTAAGAATAAAAAGTAGAGCCTCACAGGGAGACTTGTTTTGGCATCAGACTGATTAAGATGTGAGCCTGTCTCTGAGGGGAGTTTGATATTACATCTGAACTCAAGCAGCAGCAGCATCCGTTGAGGGGAATACACAGTCTGCAAGGGGAGCAGGGTGTGTTTAGATTGGTAAAGATATGCAAAGGATGACTGATAAGTTCATGGCCTGATTTACAAGGAGTTGAGTGATTATGTAGAAAGTTGGAAGTATATAACTTTTGTGGTATTCCTGTTTCAGGCCATTTGAAATTGCAAGTTATCACTGTCTGGGAAAATGGGAAATATCAGCCTTTGTGCTGTCATCCAGAGGTATGGATTAAAAATCTTCCAACACCTGCCCTGTTCACCTGATTTTGCCCCTTCAGACTACCACCTGTACCTCAAGTTGTAGAGGAATCTCAGCAGTCACCATTTTGAAAATGATGATGATGTTATTGCGGCTATAAACCACTTTTGGAAGTCGAAGATGCCAACTTTGTCAAGAAGGAATCTGAATGCTCCATTATTGCTTGACTACGTGTGGAAAAGTAGGAGAGGACGGTGTGAAAAAAGAAATGTTAAAGACTTTCTATAACTGACCCCCTTTACCTCAGACCACAAACTTATTACTTACTCCTTATGTGAAGCAAAGGCACTTTTTAAACAGTTTTCCTGATTGTTTTAAACTAATAATGATGATGTGTATTTTATACCACCCAGTGAAGATATGTCAAGGGATGTCAAAAACCATTGTTTGTCTGATTTAGAAGTGTCCTCTCTAATAGCCTGCTAGAACTGTAAAGGGTTGTATTCAACATTTTAACATCAATACATGTGTTCTCTGGTGTGCTCTTTTTTTTTCTCTTTTGACAGCCAAGCCTGCCGAAAAAGCAGCATGATCACTATTGCACAATCAGGTCACTGAGAAAAGTTTCAACTGCAATCCAACAGCATACACTGCAGCTAATTTTCACCAAAAATGAAAAAACCTGCAGTCAGCAAGAGGGAAATAGGCAGCCAGTTTGTTCGAAATAATGGTGGGACCAGAGAAGGACAGGCTCTTGCTGCTCCTCCTCCTTGGGGTATGATTAGTTTTTCGTTTTATGTCATGCTAGTCTGTTACTGGCCAAGACATATAAAACAAATGCTCCAAAAATTACAGCCTCTCAAACCAATCAAATTAACCAATCAAAATACAAGTTTTACATCCCCCTGGTGAAATGATTATTGCAAAATTTCACCTTCAGTTGTCTACATGTGTATTAAACATGAGTGTGATCAACTTGAAGTGAGATAATACATCAATTCATGCAGTTACATATTAAAGTTTTACTTAAATATAATATAGATTTCCAATATATTTCCTGTAGTTATCTAGCTACCTAGCTACTTGTGTTAGCCAGTACAACAATTAGCTTGGCATAGCACTTAACAGCTAAATGGACTTGGACTGAAATGTGTGGTAATGGCAGGATGCTTTGAGAGAAGAAATAAGTAGCTATCAAGTGAAAATATAACGTGATGCTGTGGGTTAGTTTTCCTTTTGTCCTCCCCAAGTTGTCACCAGTCACCACTGGAAAAAATCGAGCATTTAGTTACAGTGCAGACCTGTGTCTACATAGGCACAGTTTACATATCCATGGGTATTTATCAAAACATGGCTTTTTCTTCACCATTTTGATCCCTTCATCCACACACACAAATGCAATCTGGGTTCACTGAAGACAAATTTTTTGATAAACTCTTTCACTTTCCCTTCACCTCTGTTGACATAGGGCTATTTAGCGTCTGTGCTAACCTTGCTAACATGACTTTTCACAGGTTTTGGACGAAAAGGGATAAGCCGAAAAACAGCCTAAAAGCTCTTTTTTAGGCTTATGATTGGCCAACATGGTTATATAGCCTGTTGTTTTAGCATGCTTTTGACTGGGCTTCAGGTGTGTTTTCGTGCTTTCAATGAAGAATTTTTTTTTTTTGCAGTAGTGCTTGTTTGAACAGGATCTTTTGGAGAATAAAGGAGGTTTTAAAATAACATGTCTTAAAAAAATACTTGTATTAATGCGAATAATGCCTTAAAGACACACACTCACACATGCACACGCACACACTTTAACACACACAGAGACGTATTGAGTCACTGAGAGGCTCAAATGCTGTCTCTCAAAGAAATAGCTGTATTAAATATTAATGATTGGCTTCACTCCTTGGATTAATTCAAATTTAATAGTGCTTTAACCTCCTTGTGTGAGTGAAACTCAAAAATCTAGTAAGCTGTTTTGGTAGTTAATACACAACTGATAGCTTATTCTGTAAGTCTCCATTCAGTGTATCTCTCTCACTCTCTCTCACACATTTACTGTATTCATTCATGGTCCTGTACTTGAACCAAATTAATTACTAAAAACCTAATCCAAACCTCCCTCCACACTCTAAATTTATCCTGATCCCCAAACCTTTGCCTTTGTTCCCTGCAGAGGTCAGTCTATAGTTAAATCCATCAGTGGAGTGAGACTAATCGTGTGAATATTTAATGGTTCCATTTCTATGGATAACTGCCTCTGAGTCACTCAGCATTCAGTGTGTGCATGTGTGTGCGTCTGCATGGGTGTGCGTACGTGTGTGTGTGTGTGTGTGTGTGTGTAAGAGAGAGAGAGAGAGATGGTTAAACTAGCTCGCCCAGTCTTACAAACAGACCCAGTCATTTCTTAATGAGAGTTTCTTACTTGTAAAGGTCACAACAGTCTGAGAGGAGAAGATAGAGAAGAGACCAATTAATGCACAAGTTTTCATGTTGTGAAATAAATCCCTCAGGATTACAGCGCAGTAAGCTAAAGCCTAGAATCTTAGTCAATAAAATCTTACATGTATTTAACCAAATACATACAGTACTTCAGATGTAAACAGATAAAACACATAAAGCTGATTAACAGCTTAAAATCTTGTTGTTGCTAATCTGGTTTACCGTACTACCTGGCAGTGTGGGAGTGTACTCCAGCTGTGTCAGTACACCATGTAAGTAAAACACGGCTTTTCAGCCTGCTATTAAGTTACTCCTGAAAGTTTAATAAATTGTCTTCATGCCCAGTCTTTTCTTTAATAAACAGAAATTAATTTAGGCTTAACTGCACTAACTTCACTCTTATTAATTTTATCTAAAACAAGATTTTAGAAATTAATATTATTAAATAGTAAAAACTAAAATGATATAAACAAAATATTATATAAACACAAAACACATGAAAATGAAAAGATACACAGCATTAGAGGTCAGGTTAGTCTTTAAAAGCATACCAAAAAGAAATTAAGAACAGCTCAGCAACTCTCAGGTCTGTGTGCATGATGTGGGGCTCAATAGATGAGTAAAACCTTAGAGAACATTCCCCTGGTGTCATGTGTGAGTAAATTGTATTAAAGAAAGGAAATATGTAAATTTTTTTTTTACCATGCCTATTTTATTT
>JAPZDV010000007.1:20818435-20835748 GCA_029814665.1 Acanthurus lineatus
TTATGATTTAGTTTTGTGGTGTTTGTGTGTGTGTGTGTGTGTGTGTGTGTGTGTGTGTGTGTGTGTGTGTGTGTGTGTACCTTAACATCCTGGAAAGACACAGGCTCCTGTCCATGGAGTTTCATCTGCTCCTGAATAGCCTAAAGAACACAGACAACAAACAACATTACCACGAAACACTGACACAGTCCAGTAAGTGTGAGCATGTGTTTGTGGTGTGCATGAGAGTGAGTATGTTTTTGATCCTCATTATAATACAAAGCTGAAATGAAAATGCAAGCTACATCTTGGCTCATATAGTCAGGAGCCAGGATGTTAGGATTTTAAGAATAAGAGGTGTAATATGCAGGATTTATATGTTACTGTTTGCACACAACAGTCAAACCTGCACCCTGTAGCTCAACTAGACAGAGAGCAGCAGAGGTCAAGCGAGCTCGAGAGTGACTGAAGAGAGGGAATGGCATTTCCGAGAACAAAGCAGAGAATCAGAGGTTAAAAACTTTACATTATGATTATTTCACAGCCTGTATGTTCTTAAGCACAAATAAACATGGCAACACCTCTACATAACCCTACAGGAAGGTGCTTTAAAGATAGATTTGTGTGATTATAACAGAGTCATTTGCCTCATCTTCTCTGCTGTTTGCCTCTCTGTGAGGGGTGGTGTGGGTTTAGCTTACCCCACCCATGACTGAGCAGGCAAAAAACCTGCAGCTCATGACAGAGCAGTGGAGGGAGTGACCTGATGGAGATGCACCGAGGTTGCTATGTTTTTACAGAGTTAATCTCTTGTATCACTGGCTCAGGGCTACATAAAATAAACTTAGAATAAGAAAGAAGAGGAAATTAAGTAAAAAATAAGGCGAAAATTATAAAATACAGGCAAAAGGACAGAGCTCCTACAATAAAAGACATCATCACACATTTAAAATGGATCATGTGTGATGATTTAGAGGGCTTCCTTTTGATATCTGTTGTTTTAGGAAAATCCTGCATATCCCTTTACAGTAACATGTGGACAATCATCATAGTGATTTAAAGTTTTCTTTGAATGCAATTTGTGTGTTTTTCTGAATAATGTGCTGCTGACCTACCCTGAAGAAATAATTGAGGGAGAAAACATTCAGGTGTCCTTGATTCTCAATGTCCAAAAGTTTGAAAATATACTGTAACGCTGCCGGCTCCTTCCTGTTTTCCAACGCCAATACAAAGTCTAGATAGGTCTTGTAGTCCTAAGATAGAGGGAGAAGACACAATACATACAATGAATAATTTGTTTAGCCTCAGTCCAAAGAACTCTAAAACTATGCATGGAGAAGAGATTTAATGGACTCCCCAACAACTCTCAGTGTTAGGAAGTGTAATTAAATGTGTATTTAGCCCAGAGAGGGAACACTGTCTGTTTTGTATAAAGTTGAACACTAACATTACAGACAAAACATTTTGTATGTAACATTAGTGATAGTGAGGTTACTAAATGGTTCGATGATGAAAACTGAATCCCTTGCACTAAGCTTCACAGTCACCTGTTCTCAAGCCAGTTGACCACTAATAGGAGACTAATGTATTAAACAGCATTCTCCACCACCATCATCACAACAACACATTAGAGAAAATCTTTGGAAGAATGATGTGAATCCAGAAGCTTGGGATCTGTTCTTTAATTTGTCACCAGCTTGTATGTTTACCACAACTCTTCTACTTGTGTTGTTGTTTGTACCATTTCTCCATCGTAGGTGAGACACTCCTGGAAGACTCTGTCCAGGAAGACTGAGGTAAGCGTGGCCGTGCCGTAGCGGGAAAGCTCCTCTTTGCTTAACATGCCATTGTGGTCCTTATCCAGGTTGAGGTACTGGCCTGTAAAAACACACGAAAAATATAGAAAAAACAGTAAAAAACAGAAAATCCCAGGTTCACACACTTCTGTGAGTCTTGTCATTTAGCTTGCAAAGATACTAATATATGGTACAGGAATCACAGCATCTTATCATTCAGTTCTGATCTTCACTTAAAAGTCCCAATAGGATCCTTTAACTTGGTAAACATGCGATTCCTGACTTGAAACCTGACATTTACACACACACATACACACACACACGCACACACGCACACACGCACACACACTTCCTCACCGTAGACTCTGAGGGCTGAGGGGGCTGAGAACCAGTTGGACTCCTGACTCTCTTTTGACAGCTCCTCATCTCTCAGCTGGAAACACAGAGGGAGACCAAAGAGAGCGTGGGAGAGGAGACGCAGGAAACAACATCAGCTGATTTCACAGTTATGGAAGTGTTGCTTAACAATGAGTCTGACTTGCAATGTTTGATCATTTCATAAGGTAGGAAAAAAGTAAAAACAGCATTAATTTCTCACAACATAGCTTCAAAATGAGTCATCTGTCAGGAAGATGCAGACCTACAGTTTTGATCCTCTGACTGACTGTTTGTAGCACAGAAACCTAAAATGCTTGTAATATTTTTTGATACTTTAACCAGACCTTTAACCTAACAGAAGCTTTTAACATCGAAAAAAGGACATCTGATACAGACCCACAAGGTATGAACAAGATATTGCACAGAGGGTGAGAGGTAAAGAAGAATGTGAAGTTGAACATGTGAAGAAATGTGACTGATGAAAACATTCTACCTCCAATAAGTCATCCAGAAAACTGCAGGCCAATATATCCTGGATTTTAATTTTTCCTGAAAAAATAAAACAAAATAGAAATGCCCTCAGTGAAGTAATGATTCTTTCTTTGTAAACTCAATCTCTTCAATTTCAAGATTTGCATCCTGGGATGACTTAAATCCTTTTAAACATTCATTACAGCCGCAGATATGATGAATCACATGAATACGATGTGAAGAGGTTTAGTCTCACCTGTCCGGAGGGGGTCGAGGAAGAAAAAGAACTTTCGAACAGCAGTGCAGACGTAGAAAGAGTAAAAGGACTTCTCTAGTCCGTCAAGCTGAGGCAGAGTGGGGATCAGCTCCAGGATGTAGTTCTCCAGATCCTGCACAGTGTGACATTTTAATCAATTCAGTACTAGTGTAATCCATTGTTTTTTACTGACTGAAAAATTTTGTGGTTATTGATGGAAATGCTCACCGACTCTCTGAGGTGGCCTTGTCCTGCTACATCATACAGACTCAGGCCTATCCGGGTCTGATGCAGCCACACTAGATACACAGAGAGAATAGAAATGAGCAAAATTTTATTGCAAGATAGTCACCAGTACAGATAAATCCAGGTATGTAAACAGGGCTGGGAGATACTTGGCATTATGTAAAAACAGACAAAGTAGACCAAAAAACCAGATGAAGCTCCAGACCTTTTCTCATGACGTAGTTAAAGAACTGCATAATGGAGATTCTGCCATAAGGGTCATTGTGCAGCAGTTTGGCGTACACTCTGGCTGTGAAGAATTTTCTGAGGAAGAGAGAAATAAACATCTACTGTCAATGTGTTTCTTCCCCAAGGAATCTTGGCAGGATTTCATTCTACAAGACATTTTAAAAATCAGACTCTGCAAACACATGAAAGCCAGATTTCTCAATCTTTTACCACAATGAAAACATTACACTTTTTATAAATATTCAACCCTTTTGAACTGTCAGTGAAAACATGTTAATATATTAACCAGCTGCTTCACATGTGTTTACTTCTTAGTTCAAAATGGGTTTTTTAATGGCCACAGAGTGTGTATGTAGCTGGAGTTGCTAAATACATCTCTGACAACCAGTGACACACATTTTAAATGAAATCAGATATTCCTGTTTGAGCCTGATATGAATGTATGTTTACTCAACCAGCCAAGAGGCACTGACCCAATGAGGATGTAAAGTTTGTAAAGCTGTTACTGGGAATTTCCCATAATCAACCTTTGATCCAGCACAAATCCTTGGCACAAACAAAAACAGACTGAGTTATAAAATAAGACTGACGCTGGGGTTTTACGCGAACTGATCTGTTGCCAGTAAAACTCTGCTTCCTGTTAACCTACTTGCACTTGGGTCCAGCCTTTTCCCCGACCTGCAGGTAGGCTTCATAACTAATCATGGCCTCTTCTCCACTCACTGGAGGCATCTGGTGCTTGTCGAGCAGAAACCACAGATTCTACAGAAATATAAAACAATAAAAACAAGACAGACACTAATAAACAAACTTACAGTGCTGCTATTCAAGGAGAGCTATGCCAATATGTTGTATCTGACAACTTCATTGCTTGTATGTTTTACCTGTAGTTCCTCATTATCCAGTAGTTCTCTGCTCTTCCTCTGAAGGAAAACTGCTCTGGATTCCTCTCTCAGCTTCTGAAGTAATACTTCATCCTCTGCAGGTAGCTGAAGAACAACATCACAGTCATAAGCTTATTTTCAGTTTTGAGTGGACTTATGAAAGAGGCCATCATTTAACAACTTGCAAGATAATACTGATTGCCACTCCTGGAAAACTCAAATTTAGTTATCAATCACTACTGTTAAAATGCACCTCACAGGTTTATCCTATCGTACAGTAACTGATCAGAATCAGTATATCAATACACTAAACCTAAGCTTGTTCCTCGAAATGGAATGTTTTCTTATGCGTCTTTCTTTAAATGGACATTTACTTGGCAAATGATGGAGGGATTTAGTGATGGCACAGAGTTTAGTCCTCTGCCGTAGGCATAACTCAAACAACAGTTTTCACTGATTCATACATTTTATGTAACAAAATACCTTGTAGTAAAACCGTGGGATGTTCTTGTAGGACTTATCTCTGTCGCCTCCTCCCTTCCACTCTGTGTAATATCTGGTGAACAGCTCAGTTTCCTCTGCCTTCATTTCCTCATCGCTTCTCTCGTCTGTAAAGCAACAGGGACATGGTAGAAACAACTTGATACCATTAAAATTAAGGAATTTACATACATGTTAATGTTATTTCACTAACTGTTAATTGACAACTTTCGTTGGTTGTCGACCAAGTACGTAAGCTAACATTAGCCGGTAACGTTATGTGACGATAGTTTACATTTTGTCTCACCTTTTTTGCTGTTTGCTAGCCTTCTTTTCAAAATATCAGACCAGTGAGGCTGTTGTTCTTTGGCCATACCTGCTTGAAAGTGGAGCTAATATTTCATCAGTAAAACCTCTTTCTACCAGAATACAGAAACATTCAGTTTTTCAAGACTATACAAAAGTAGCCAAACTAACGTCAATTAATAGTGGAACAAACTGCCCGATGGGGAATAGTGCATCCGGTTTGATGTTTCTCTCTTTCAAAATAAAAGCGCAATTTCTATACAATTGGGTAAACACAAGCCCTTCAAAAAACAAAGAAAACTCGTAAAGAAAAAGCACATTAAATAAACTGCTTCTGTGTCAGTCTTTATGAAATTAATGTGAAACAGACATCTTTACAAAATGCTCAACAAATGATCAAAATTGCGCCTTAATTTAAAAATCCCTATGCTTATTCCGGTATTTCTTCTTTCATACTTGAAAACTTGACGCAGCTCACAAACGGAGTTGTCGAGTGTTGATGACCTACTAGTGTGCGACTCGAGTCATGCCTACAGTTGTGTTTGACCATGAAGTTGTGTAGACAGATAATGCTGTTTTAGATGTTATTAAATGTCAATCAACATCAAATGTATATACCGAAGTAGTGGAATTCGCTTTTAAATGATTAGAATTATCCGAAGAGCCAACGAAAAAGTGATAGTCATCTCCTTATTTGGAAACAACGTTCATAGCTAGCTAATCTCATTTACAGTTTATTTATTTATGAAACTGACAGTATGTGTAAGTTTTGTGGTTAGTGAGTTTGGGAAATAATTGTCTCAGTGTCAGTAATTGAAGGCTTACAGCTGAGTTACATATGAAGTGAATGTGAAGCTTAGTATTAGTCTTTCTCAAGTTCTCACAAACCCAAGAGGTTTGAAATCCTAACATGGGCTCCACCTTGATATTAAAAGTGAGAATATGCCAGAGTCTCATAAAGCCTTTGTTTCACCAAGGAAGTTCTGCTGTCTTCACAAAGAAGACCCCTTTATGCACAATATACCAAACACCTTTTTCAGCACGCTTTCTGTGCACCAGAGACTCTAACCCAAACCCAGATGGTAGACAGAGAGACAAAAGGACCAGTGGACGGGGGGAAGTCAAGAATACCACCATCAGATATAGAGAAGAGCAACTATGGGATGATACTGTGAAGGGTAAGAGCTTCACCCTTCGACACAGGCCTGCCTTTCCAAAATCTGTGTTTACTGCTGGGACGGCAAAGAAGACAGCAGAAATTCTGAGGAGGAAAGCAGCTCTGGTCTCTCAGGATGAAGAGCAGCATGTGGAGAAGCCTGAAGGGAGGACAAGAGGAGCAGGTAGGATATACTAGAAATGTCTAGTTTATACGGCATCAGTATATTCTTACAGTCAGACCTTTTTGGTGCAAAATGAGCAACATTTAAAAAAAAGTAAATGTAGGAACATGTCAGAGTAAAAGTGCCAAAATAATCTAATATTTCCGACAGACACTCAGATGACTGGAAACTTTGTTTTTATTGTGCTTTGATAAGTCTAAATGAGTCTTTGAAATGCTTTGGAAACCATAGTTTCAGGCTCCATCACTGAAGAATGAATGTTTTGCAGGAAAGGTGCAGCCCCCCAACAAGCCGCTCTCCCCTGCTGAGTGGAGGAAGCTGAGGGAGTCTTTGGGAAATCCGCAACGCTTTGACCTCCAGATGATGCATGCCATGTTTGCTACCGGAGCAGAGCTGAACATCGCTAAGTGAGAGGAGGATGAGTGTATTTTTGTAAACATTTTGTTGAGGCCCAGTTGTTCTTACAGTTAATGGGAACTTTTACATTATGTCTGTTAAACTTATACCTGTTTTTTGCCCAGTTGTTTAAATTTCAAGCGCTATCATTTTAAATTTCTGTTCAAGTACCCAATTAGCAAGAAATAAATTCCAGGAAAGTTCATTATAAAGGTCAGTGAAATAAGCATGTCTGTGTACTGCCCCTTGTCACAGGTCCCTGCTGACTTTCATAGCCATGGAAACAGGGACACTATCTTACGAGCTGTTACTTCGGTACTTGACGTTGTGTGTGAGAGGCGGCCATGATGATGAGGTGGTTGACGTCTATGACATTATGCGGAGAAATTTCCCTTCTCTGGACACAGGAGCCTCCACTCTCTTCATCAAGTCCTTTAGCCGGACAGTGAGGTGGAGGGAGGCTGTCAGCATCCTGCAGGAGGTTAAGAAAGTGAGCAATGTTGTGACTGTTACATAAAAAAAAAAATCACTCAACCCATCATGAAGCTAGAGAACATAACATCTTTACTCTTATCTTTGCCTGATTTTACTGTCATCCTAACAGGTCTTCACCCCATCACCTCGCAACTATGGTGATGTCATCTCAGCGGCCATGCTACACGGTGACATGGCCACTGTCTGGGCTCTTTATGATGAATTAATTGAGAAAGGACTTAGTCCACACCAGGAGACGTGGGAGGCTATGTTTAATGGAGTGAGCAGGACTGAGGAGGAGAAGCAGAGGGAAACAGAGGCCATGTCTCAGTCTGAGCACCAGGAGAAGCTGCTGGGGATTCTGCTCCACATGAGGAACAACCAGATCTACCCCAAACACAGCCTCGCCCACAGCATCAAGACCTGGTTTGAGAGGTAAGAGAGAGCAACAAAGATTGAGATAGACAGAGGGCTTGGTCTAGAGAATTATTTCAGTCTAATAAATCACGAATAGCTACCTTTAAAACCATAATATTTTCAATTAAACTAGAACTTTGAGTTGGCATTGTTGCTGAATTCTGCCCTGACAAGTTTTATTTGGATACTGGTTCTGTGTACTTATTTAGTGATTTTTACTACCTTTGTTTATCTCTCATATACACATAAAAAACCCCTACAAAATTGCTAACCACCAATCATACCCAAAGAAATTTTTGTTTGTGCACATGAATTAAACATAATTTTATTCTCCTCCATTTTTAGCCACCTCAAAACATAATGATTTCTTTATTCTCTCTCTCTCTTCCTCCCTGTCTTCAGTCTTACAGAGCAGAAATGGACAGGAAGTTGGAACAGCGTCACCCCAAAGTAAATACATCAACTCCTACCTCAACATAAATCTTAATGAAGTTTATGTACTTAAGATAGTGGAGATTTACAGTTTTTAATTACCTGAACAGAAATACTACAAAAGTTGTTCCCTCTTACCTTCCTGAATAATCAAGTAAAGAGTTTAACTTCATGTGCATTTAATGAGAGTTTCATAACATCTCCTTGTTTCTTAGCTTACAAATTTATCAGTCACTCATCATATGTATGTGCCATTTGTGTGTATGTTTAGGGGCGTGTGTGGTTGTTGTGGGTCTGAGTTAGAGTCCATCCAGCTGACTGAGAAGGAATACCAACAGCTTAAAGACAGAGTGATGACTAACATCATTCAGGGACGAGATGTTTTCAAAAAGACTACGCCGCAGGTACAAACACACAAACATACACACACGTTAACACTTACAAAGCATGGTTTAGATGGTCCTGAAGGAATTCAGATAAACTGATTCAAATCTATGGTCATAAAGAACAATGAAAATCACACATTTCAGATATATTATTTGGGTTTCCCTTTAATTCAATTGTATTATATTAATATAATGCATTACATAATTATAAAATAATTACTTGCTATTGGCTAATTATTTATATTTTTTTATTTTGTAATTGTAGTTTGCATTAATTGATTTGTTATAGCAGTTTGTTTATAAAAAGTGCTCTATGTAACATTTGGCACCAATCATTCTTTTGTACGTTAATAGCACAATTTAAACCAACTATCAACTCTGTTCGTTCATAGAAAGTACTAACTTGAATTCTGTACAGGAAATGTACTGTAATTGGTGCTGAAATGTTACATAGAGCACCTGTAATGTGACCTATTTTAATAATAACCTTAGGAATCGTATAGAAAATGATTTATCACACGTTACTAATCATGACTAGTGTAAAAACTAACCCTTAAAAATGGTTACAGTACATGTTGTTGTAAAAGATGGCCTTTCCAAACCAAACACCATACATTTATTTTGAGGCTTATCTGTCAGCAGCTCTTTCTCCCTAACTTCTGCTAGATGGCGTCACTGATGCATGCACCAGAGTGGTGCTGAGGTTAGTCAAAACAGTTAAGTAGACACTAGTAAATACTCTTGCTATCTAAATGAGAGTATAACAGCCTTTGAACAGATCTTTTTTTGATGCGCTTTGAGGCGTTGTTTCAAAGTAAGTCAAGTACAGAATAATTTCTCACGACAGGTATGACTTTGACATTTAGTAATTAGCCTAAGGGACGGAGGATGGTAATGCTCAGTCATATCTGTCTTGTTTTTCTTTGGGGGTGGGAAGATGATAAAAATCAAATAAAATCAAATTAACCTTACTCACGCAGTCTTGGAGACAAATTCAGGAAATAATGAAGAAGTTGCTGTCTCACAAAGATTGATATGAAAAGATAGATTCCACTTAAAATTTCTGTCTGTTAAGTAAGAAGCTAGCTGCATGGCAGAAAGTCTGAAAACATAGAAATTCGTATTTGTGCTATTTCCTTTATTAAAGGGGAAACAAATCTGCCTAAAAGCACCTCTGAAACTACTGATCCCCATGTTGTATCTCATTTGAGAAATCTTTCAAAATGACACTTTATGTTTTTATTTATTTATTTGTCCAGGCCTGTGGATAAGCATTGTTCTCAAATGACCAAATTATCTTCTAAATCGGGCAATTCCCTAAAAGAGGATTTTTTCTTCTTTGAAAGTATGAAAAAAGTTGATTCGGGTCAGCTAAGCTACATTATTAAGCTGTATTGGCTGTCTTACCTGTAATAAATAAAAAAAAGGTCATTTTTAAACTTAAGTTTTTGTATGGATAAACAAACACAGTGTTATAATCAGTGAGTTCCTGAGTCAAATCAGTTGGATGGCTTATATCTGACAGAGAGGTTATTAGAATGGTATCAATCTTCTCATTTTGTTCCCTGCACAAAAATGTAAAAGCATATTTCCAAAAATTTCAAACTGTTTTTTTTTTTAAGTTTACCTATCTGCTTCTTTTTTATGACAGGCTGCTAATATTTTAAATGAAATATAGTATGAAAATTACATATTTTGCATGTTTCAAGGTAACAAGGGCCATTGTTCCTCTGGTCTTTGGAAGGCTCAATCTAATGAGAGTAGAAGTCATTCAGCTTATTGTTCTAAATGATTCCAAAGCCCTTATAATAGGAATCCCTCCACCTGTTTTATAGACAGGTTCAGTCCACAGACAGTTAGGATTTTAAAACCAGCAAACAGGGCAGCACAGACATGCAGGGAAAGTTAAAAGCAAAATAAAGACTATATTTTTAAGTTGAAATGCCCTTTTATGACCAATTGTCTCATCACTATCATGCATACATGTGTGCACTGTCTCTGTGTAGAAGGAGCCAGGACACACACTTATCACTGGATTGGAATGTACTGGCTGTATTTTTTATAATGCTATTGATGGTAAACTTAAAAAACAAGGTTTTTCACATGCAGTAGTTCCAGAAAGAAACTTGGCAACATCAGCAAGATATTATTAATAATATGACATATTTAATTCATGAGCGGAGAGAAAGTTTGCATTTGTTCTTTTATGTTTTTCGGTCGTCAGGGGGAGTTTGCTGGTGCAACTGTTAGTTGAACGGAGGGGATTTCCAGTATGTGGAGCACCATGAGGTTCTGGACCACAGCTATCTCTCTCTAAGGAGACCAGCCAAGGAAGGCAAACATGGGAGGTGTTTAACCAGAATTAATTAATTTCCAATGGAAGGCTATTTATTTTAAGGCTCAACAGATTGTGTCAGACAGCAAATGCAGGCATGGACAGAGACAGGTACAGGAAGAGAGGGAGGGCATTCATGCAAAGGAGGAGATGCTGAGATAATTGAAAAAGTAGACAGAGATCAAGAAAAGAGATTGAATATTAAAAATGTTATATTTAACTCCATTTTGACACGCAATCAAAAAAAACATTTCAAGGCTGTAATTTCCATTTTTTGATGTTTTACCTTACACTATAAAGGGCACATCTAATATTTCTTTTTGCACCAATTTTAGAAACAAAAACAAAATATCCTGAGTTCCCCAAAGGTTGATTTTTTCCCCTGTACAGTAACCTTTGTGCTTTTGTGTCCACACGATTAGAGCTGAATAACCTACCAGCATATTAAATGTTTTCTGCCATCAAGAACTTCATGTTTACAGCCAAAAGGAACATATTTTAGCATAAATACAAGCCTCAGATATTAGAAAGCAAGAAAACAAATTTGATCAGTTTAACATGGAAAACTACAACACTGAGCTTTCCTCTATAGAGTCGTCTGCTTTTTCTCTTATTTGAACGCATTTCAGTTTACTGCAGTAATACCAAAAATAGCTGTGACAGGAAACAAACAAAAACAGGAAATACAGTGCCTACATAGTAAATACTTAACCACAACCCAAATACTTATAGGCTCAGGTTCTCTCTTGCCATCATTGCAGTTTGGATAAATATTTGCCCTAAAATCTACCCACCCATCTATACTGTAAACAACACAACTATGATAGCAATATATTACTAAACTAGCTAATCTTTAATAAAATGTAAAGTAATGCATTATATGATAGTCTGTGTACAGAGATTTTTTTCTGCAGTATGGCACTTAAAAAAACAGTTCTTCTAGAATATTATGATACTTTAAAATATATGAGTCACATTTATTTCAAACTCAACTGTAAAATGTGTATTTTATGCATTAGAAGATATTACTACATAATATAAAACCAAAATAATTTTATAAAAAAATAAAAAAATAAACTTATTATAAGGTGGAACTGGCTTGTTCCGTGCTAATACTGGGAAAAACTTAACACAGCTTCTTATTAAATTGTTCAGTTCAAATTGATAGATGTAATTGTAGCTTATAGCCTGCAGTTACAGACCTTTTTTAGCATTTTAATTTTGTACATCATGGGTTATTGTGCAGGTGTGTTTACTGGATTCTACTGTACTCTATGTAAAAATGGTGCATGAGTCGAGCTCTTAACTTATGCATGCAGGTGCAAATGTGCCTGTGTGTGTGTGTTACTAAACAGTCATATTATCCACAGCAGCACAATGAGCTGGTTTCACATATCAGCTCTGGAAAGTCCCCGGATAATTATACTGGACTTTCTCTCCGTCTCTCTCTTTCTCCCGCTCCTGTTTATGCTTTCTCTTTTTCTTTGCTTATTTTCTAATTATTTTTTTTTTACCTTTTTGCATACTTTCCCTTTCTCCAAAAACTCTCTTCATCACTGTACGTAAATCTGTCTATTATTTCTTCTGGTCCCCCACTTACAACACCCCCCTCCCCCCACCTCAGCCAATGTGAAACTACACATTTTTGCTTTGTAATTAGTTCTTGCCCCACACTGTTCCTGTGACCCTTTTGTCGGGTAAATTTACACAATCAAACCAGCCATTCTTCATCATCAGGGATTTGCAGGGGTTTTATCTAGAGCACAGTTCCATCATAGGAGGAATATTATAGCCTTTTTTTTTTTGCCTTTTACCTGTCAAGTTTCACGTCCTGGGGAATTCACAGCAACCTATTTCCATACTGCTACTATCTAAAAGTGAAAGTACAAAAAAAAGTTCACATGCTGAAGGCCTGTTCTTAGCTGCTGCACTTTCCTTTTATGGCACAAAGCTGCAACTCAGTATTTTACACACTGACTAGGCTGATGAAGCTTCCTCATTCCCTGCAGGACACAAAAAAACTTGTGGTGTTCACACAGAACAGATGATACAAAATATTTATCAAACTTTGACTTGACTTTTTTTTAGATGTTTAGCTTAATACAAACATTTAATATCTACAGATGTCTCCCTCACTAGATTTTTTTTACATACATGCTACATATTAGCCCCTGCAGAGAAAAGAAGGAGCTTTTAAAAACTAATGTGAGCTCTAATTTGTACATTGATGGCTACTATCAGCTAAAAGACAGCAGATGGTAGGTCTAATGTAGTCGAGTCTAATCTAAAAAATGTTTTGTCCAAATGTAAGTGTTACCCAGATGTATAATGTGTACATTTTTAAGCTGTTAAACTTCATTATAACACAGAGTTCTCTAATGTTGAGCTGGAACTGTGCCGTCTCTGTGATGAAAAGGAAAAGCCAGCTAGATTCATTACTGGCAGGTCTGTGATCAGTCAGTGAGAAAATCAGCCAACCATCAGGCCATCGGACTCACAGGTGGAGCTCCGTCATGGTCCTCAACCACAATAAGGAACAAGCCCCTGATGTTGTTATTAGAGAGTTTTGCAGACTTTTTCTGTACATTCTGAGTACTGCTCACATTTAGTCAGACCTCCCGTTAATTAGCCAGTCAAATTGTAAGCATTTACGGCCGCCACCTTTACTGACAATAAGCAAGTCTGCCAGTAAACTCAAATGATTTTGACATCAGTATCATTTTGGGCTTGCAGTCATAAATGGAAAACGGAACTGAGTAATTGGAATAAGACGTGCACAGTCAAATACACTGAGAACATGCATGCTAAGCAACGTAGCAGCAGACGACTGCTGCCATTTATACAATGAAAAGAAAATGTTAGAGGAAATTTACCAAGTTCCTATTTGTTTGTGAATTTATTTGTTTGATTTAATTATGAATTTTCACTGTTTTGTGAATTTAATGGACATAAAGAGGAGGAATCCTGCATCTGCTGATGATCCTCTGGCTTATTCCTTATGGCCACCAGCATGTCAATTTCATTACTTATTCAGTGAAATAACTCAAAATTTACTGTTTGGATCCGACCAAAAATTTGGACAGACATTTGTGGGCCATACAGAATGGCTTATAAAAAATTTGGTGATCCCTTTTTCCTCCAGTGCCATCATGAAATCAAATTTCTTAATTTGTCTGATGACCAAATAATTACAAAAGCAATGACCTTTCCATTTGCCTCAGCTGTACTTTGTGCTTAGTTCCACATATCAGATGTTAGATTGTTAACATGGTAAATATTATGTGCTAAATATCAACATGTAGGTTTTGTCAATTTGTTTATGTAATCATACTCATGTTAGTGTTCAGCTCAAAGCACAGAGATGGAACAACCTCAGGGAGCTGCTAGTTTGGCTTTGGACTCTTGTTGTCCTTCAGTACAGTTTGGTAAGCTCACTGTTCAATTACATATGCATTACTGTGTAGGTCCATTCTCAGACTTGTTGGGTTTTATGCATGTATCTCAAAAAATCTTCTGTAAACATCTAAAAAATCTCTATAAAAAGCCATAGTTGTTACATAAAAAGTAGTAATTACACTGAGTGTTAACACAAGTGCTTTTGTACAACAGGGCACAATAACCAGGTACAACTTGCCTTAGTTTTTCTGTTTTTTTTCATGTCTGCTCCTACGCTGACTTATTTTTTTCTAAATATATCACTATCTCTCTGTTTATGTTTTGTCTGTTCTGTGTCTGTTCAGGAGTTGGAGAGATTCAAGATGTTTGTAAAGAGTAAGCCAGCTTTTGATGTGGTCATAGATGGACTGAATGTGGCAAATATAAACAAGGACAAAAGCAAGTTGTCAGAGACGGTGAGAGAACACACAAAGGCACATACATGCAATATGTGACACGAAAAAAGAAATGAAAAGAGAAGAGTTTGATTTTGTACAGAGTCGACCAACAGTGCTTACTCAGAATCATCTCTGCTTATGCACACACACACAGTTTAACAATCTAGATTTTAAAGGTTTCTTCCTACATGTATGTCTGTCCAACCTAGGGGCTTTTTATGCTTGTTGTGCTATGACTAACCCTGCAGGGTTAGTGTGTGTGAGTGTGTGTAGGAGGTGGCTTTATAACTGGCTAATACCTGATTTTAATAACACCTAGCCTACTCATCTACCCACATCTGTCTGTCTATCTATCTGTGTGTGGGTGTTAGTGTGTGTGTGTTTGAACTGTCCTTCTTTCTTTGCATTACAAGAAGTCACATCTTTTGCAGATGTTATTTGGCTGCAAGACAAAGGAAAGTACATACAGATAAACCTATTTCCCTATCTAGTCATCTAGTTTGTGGGTATGTCAGCATGCTAACAGGCCCACGGTGACAATGCCACACACTGATTATTAGCAGGAAATTAACAAAACAGAGTAAAATATCCCAGTATTTACCATTTTAACCATCTTAGTTTAGTGCATAAGCTTGCTGACATTTGCTAATTAGTGCTAAACTTTGGCTAATTGAGATGTTAGTAGTTTGGCAGGTATTTGGTTATAAAGCAAAGTATCAGTGCTTTTTTTGCCCCCTTGATATTTACAAATCATTCTAAGTTGAGACATTTCACTTAAAAATGTCAACCCTGTGGTGGCACAAGAGAAAAAAGTTGGGAAATTACCAGGGTCTCTAGGCTTCTTAATCTGTGGGATTACACATCTGCACATAATTTTATTAAAGTCCACTGTTTAGATATTTCAGTGGACCAAATTGGTAGACCTCCGACCAACATTGAGATCAGTTCAACCATGCTATCAGCATGGCAAACACGTGTATATATAGAGTATACCAGTGCTTTAAGGTCAGATATCATAAAAGTATGCCATCTAAAGGCTTCACAGAGCCCACAGATGCACTACAGGCAGTAGTGCATCAGCCAGTCAAAAATTAGTCAAGATCAGTTAACTCCCCAGATTTTATCATGCATCTCTTTTCTACAAAACTCCTGGCTCAGTGCTACAAAAGTAAAAAGATGTAGTTTTTGCTGTGGCAGTAGACAGTGTCATGCTTCACATTAGTGGCAGAGGTACATTAACTACTTGTCTAATTTTTGGTTAAGCTATTTAAAGCTGACATGACTTCTGATGTGTTCACTTACAAAGTGTCATTTACATACTGTATGTCTACAACACTGCAAATATACAACATGTAAATGGTGAAAGACACAAAATTTTTCCTAATTCACTGTTATATCTCTTAGCTTACCATTCTAACACTCAGGGTAACATTAGTTAATGATAAATACATAAAAACTTGTCTGAAAACTTGTATTAGTCATGTAAGAGCTGCTACATGCACTGATAGGTGTTGTTGCTTATTGGAGCTGGCATTCGGACATTTGTCTATGTGTCTTAAATATTAATTTATTTAAAGTATTGAAGCAAGTGTGTGTGTGTTTTAGTTGTTGGCAGTGATTTCAGAGTTGAAGCGTCAGGGCCTGACTATCCTGATGTTGGGGAGGAAACACATGCTGCGGCCCTCCAGATCTTGGGACAGACACAATATGGACCTGATCCAGCAGAAAGCTTATTGCTTCTTCACTGACAACATGTGAGCACCTAATGATAAACAAGATTCAGATAGAATATTCTCAATAGAAAACACAGAACTATTTTTGTTTTAATGTTTTTTATTATTTTCTTCTCAGCATTACCTCTACCTCAGCCTTTTGCTCTTAAGAGAATAAATTTAAAATGAGCTAACCATAAACCTTTTGGTCTATGTGTCTGTCAGTTCCGAGGATGACCCCTACTTGCTGTATGCCACTTTGCATTCTGGGAACCACTGTCGGTTTGTGAGTAGGGACCTGATGAGGGACCATAAAGCCTGCCTGCCAGACGGAGCCACCAGACGCCTGTTCTTCAAATGGCAAAGAGGTCACCAACTGGTAGTGGATAAATATGTGGCAGCGGGCAGGAGAGTCCAATTTCTGGTGAGGAAGAGGAGGGAAGGGTGTGAGGGGAGAGGTTCAGTGAAAGAGGAATACTAATTAAATGTTTATATGTGTGTGTGTGTGTGCTTAGAGTATTCCTAGATATGACACCATCATCCAGTCTTCAGCAGACTCGTGGCATCTTCCCTATGATGACACAGAGGACAGAAGCAGCTATGAAGTACCTCAGCGGTGGCTGTGCCTCACCAAAAAGCATTAAGACACACACTCATAAGTCACATGCTTTGATTTTGACTGTGCTTTTGTGAATAAAACATTTACCACAAATTATGAAGTGGCCTGCACTCTTTGAGTAAACTTTGAGTCATAGAAAAATAAATGATCTACATGCCTGTACACAACTGTCAGGCGTGGTTAGAGATGTTCTCATGATTGCAAGGGACGTCTTGAGGGAATTTCTTAAGATTGGACAGAAAACATCCGCTAGGATTCAAGGAAACACTGATAGTGACTTGGGTGATTATAGGTCAGAGGTAAATGTGACCTCATAGAATTATTTTTTTTACTTAAATAAAAAGT
>JAPZDV010000007.1:20835848-20862581 GCA_029814665.1 Acanthurus lineatus
CGGTCAGAGGTAAATGTTACCTCATTGAATTATTTTTTTTACTTAAATAAAAATTTCATGCGCCATTTTTTTTTTTTTTTTTTTTTTACAAATTTTCAGCCAAATGTCTAATCGGATAAAATGAAGAAGTGATTAAATTTCATATTTTACATTTTGTCACATATTGAATATGTGACCTTATCTTATTCCTGGTTTGAACATGTTGCAGCAACATCTATATCTGAAGCATTGTCATCCACCACAACAAGCCCGGGTTTTGCTGATACTGAGCTTTGCACCATGTGATGATTGCTATCGGTGTCGTGTACTGCTCTGTAAAAAATAATATGCAAGAGAAGACAGCAAGTTTCTCACTGGAAATTATTCACTGGAATCGTTCATGCTAATATAGTGCTAACTTCTATTTTGCCAAAAAATCAGGCACAACCTTTCATTAAACTCTTCATTAAAGTCTTTGCTATATGTATTTGATGTATGTGGACAGATATGGATGTGAAATGTAACTTGACAGATTCAAAGCGGCATGCAACTAATAATTCTAGTTATTAAAATAGTCATGAACCGCTGAATCTTCTTCTTGCAACAATACAAAGTAGCAGCAGAGTTCTACTCAGTGGTGACATCTATAAACTACAAAACTGCTAAATTGAACCGGATGTGAAAGCCTCCGGACAGATCACTTCCGTTTTAGATATTTGGCATGTTTTTGCCTCTGCTTCCTGTCAGTTTAGTTTCAAATTCACTCTTCACTGGTGTTTACCCCTGTTATTTCTAGCCGTCATGTCTCGGGGGTCAAGCGCAGGGTTTGACCGCCATATTACCATTTTCTCTCCGGAGGGAAGACTCTACCAAGTCGGTGAGGAGTAAAAGAAATGAACGAAACTCAACCTGCTCTGTCATCACCGGTGGCTAACAGGCTAACATTAGCTAGCAGCTTCTACCTTGCCCAGTCATAGTTCAGAGTAATTTAAAGAATATTTTGTTAAAGCAATTTAAATGAGCTCTAAGCATTGTATCATTAACTTAATAGTGTAGTAATAATTAATTTTTTGGGTTCGTTCTGGTTATTTTGCTTCACCTACCTGATTTAGCTTAATGTAGCTGTTATTGTTACCATTTGTTAACATTGAAGCGTTTATGTTACTCTAACTCTTATTCTTACTCTAATGCTTATTCTAACTCTTATTCAGCTAATTTGTTAAATTAAGTAACTAACTATAAAGTCCTATTCTCACGCCTTTAAACAGTCATTCTCATAAAATAACACTATCTATATGCTACAGTCATGCATGGTGTAATTCATAGAGAAAGAGTCATGAATGGTACATGTACGATCACACGCAAAACAACAACTTAGAAGCCTTGTTTTCCTCAAAACCAACAAGTTGGAAGTGCATACTTTTAGCTCATGAGTTTTTCTCCCCCTCTATCTCTCCTCAGAGTATGCCTTTAAAGCCATCAACCAGGGAGGACTGACCTCTGTAGCGGTCAGAGGGCAGGACTGTGTTGTGGTTGTCACACAAAAGAAAGTCCCAGTCAGTATACATGGACATGTTATAAACACACAGACATTTGTTTGTCTGTGTATTTGCAAAGCATGTGGTCAGATTTGACAGCTGTCATTATTGTGTTTGCATTACTGGTGGAGTATGTGTATGGTATACATTGCTCTTTTGTTTTTTTTCTTTTGTTTTTCTCAGGACAAGCTGCTTGATGCCTCAACCGTCACACATCTGTTCAGAATTACAGAGAACATTGGCTGTGTTATGACCGGCATGACTGGTAAACAATATCTTGTTCTACTATGGTGAATACCTAGAGTTTTGAGGCATTAAATTGTTTTTCAACAATAATTTTAGTAAAAAGTTTCCCCTGCCTATGTTTATGTGTCACTGGTCTTATTTGGGTCTAGAAGTGCATTTGTCAGTGGGTTTTGTCAGCTTCATGGCAAGATAAAAATTAACAGTGTGCAATGTATTATTTACCTTTAATACTTTGTTGTTACATGGATTTATTTCTATGAAGAAATTCATCAAAATCCTTTATTGTAGAAAAAAATTGTGTTTTTTTCATTCATATACTCTTCTTAAAGTCACTTGTGTTAATTGCTTTTTTGGCCTTTCCATCTCTACAGCTGACAGCAGATCCCAGGTTCAAAGGGCACGTTATGAAGCAGCTAACTGGATGTATAAGTATGGCTATGAGATCCCTGTGGACATGTTGTGCAAACGCATGGCAGACATCTCCCAAGTTTACACACAGAATGCTGAGATGAGGCCGCTAGGCTGCTGTGAGTAGCGTGTATATGTGTCTGTTTCCAAAGAACCCCTTAGAGAATAAACCTGATGTTTATATAGACAAAATTACCCTTTTTTCTCATACTGTCCTGTCATCATTCCCCTCTGCCTTGCATCTTCCCTCTAGGTATGATAGTGGTCGGAATGGATGAAGAGTTGGGTCCGCAGCTGTATAAGTGTGATCCAGCTGGCTACTACTGTGGTTTTAAGGCCACAGCAGCTGGAGTCAAACAGACAGAGGCCACCAGCTTCCTAGAGAAGAAAGTCAAAAAGAAGCTGGATTGGACCTATGAACAGACAATAGAGGTGGGGGACACACATATGCAAACACACAAACACACATGCTTGCGCACACACACAAGCTTCCAGGCAGCCCTGGTATATTCAGATTCATAACGACACACTGGAATTTTAACAGTGCTGGCATGCACTCTGGAAAACCTGCAAAAAAGTGATATACTTTCCAGTACTGGAAAACCCATGGAAAACCTCAGAAAAAGTAAAATGTTCTGGAAAATGTAGAGTTTTTCAGAAAAAATATTTCAGCTTTTGTCCTATTTTCCTTTGGCTGAGAATAAATTACCAAGCTATCTGTCAGAACTCCCCAGAATGCATAACACTGAACACTATCTGAAAAGGCTAAGTTATGTTCAGGATCAAGGTGATATGTTGTGAAAACTCTGTGAACACACCCTGTGTCACATGGTAGCACATGCAGGTTTGATGACATGACAGCTTAGAAGTGGTCAAATATCTGAATGTTACATACATTCAATGCTGCCTAGTTACTGTGGAAAATTCTGTAAGGGCTAAAGATTATTGTTGCTTTCATTCCAGCTTTAAATAATGTCAAATTGGTTGGCATGCTCAGTTCAGTTGCTAAAGCTAAGCTTGCTAGCTCATGTACCTGCTAAGGGTTAAGGTTTGTGTTTCAATTTTGGCCAGAAGCAGAGATCTCAATGTGTGTTGGTCATTGTTCAGAGCTGGATAATAATGAATGGGTAGTTGATCTTAAAACAGTGAATGGGAACACAACTGTAAGTGAGTCAAAAACTGACTAAATATTGGCTAACTTTACCTTTCTACTCTGCAAGTATTGTTTCTTCACACACAGTGCTGCATTGTTCAGGAAAAATTCAGAGTTCAGACTATTACATGACATGAAATTTTCGTTAACTTAGCAGTGGCAGATCAGTGGCGAGTCACCTTGTTAAAGACTCACACAGACACCATAATGGTCGTCAACCTCAGCTCATTTCATTTTGATCTTTAGGAGCAAAGGGATAATGTATTAAGAGGTAAAAATCATTATAGGTCTGGCAATGTTTAGAGCTACTGCTATGCAGAAAGAGAGTGAGTGTGTTCCAAAGAGAACATTATAGTGCAGTCCCTCATGCAAATTTTTCAGTGTTCTACAGTTCAACATTTTTATGATGTACAGCAGCTTTCTTGACTTTAAAATTAACTTTTTTAATTTCCAAACATTGTGTGTGTGAAGAACTTAGAAGGGATCATAAAATATGACTCTCTCTATAGACTCTCTATGGACTATGATGGATAAATTTTCCCAAATAGGGTCACATGGTGGTCTGCAGGGACAGGCAAGACTTCAGCTCTTTATTGCAGAGGCACCAATGAATTTAGAACTTCTGGAATGTCATAGAATTATTTGGGGAATTTCTTAGGCAGGAAAAGTCAGGGAGTTCTTTGAATGGCAGAAGAAGGTCAGGGAATTTTGAAGTGGTGTCACTGTAGTAGCATATAACTGTGTTACTCTGTGGTTTTGTTACAACTGGAGTGGAAACCAAACAGTTGAGTCTTTAAAGGAGCAAAGTTATGGATTAAGTAATACAAATCAGGGACAGTGTCAGTGCCATTTCAGAATTTACAGTAATTTCACAAACTTCATATTTTAATATCTTTGAAAAATAATGAAATGTCAAAACAAAAAAGAGGAACACTGTATGTCCAGAAAATCTACTTTAAGTGTCATATCATTTACAATTTAAGGTTTGCAGGTAGAAAAGGAGAGCAGGTGGCCAAACATATGTGCCAAAGCTATATTTATTGCTCTAGAAGGTTAACAGATGTTGAAACACAGCTGTTCCTCTTTAGACTGTCTTGGAAACATTAAACGTTGTATTTATCAAATGTTTGTGCATGTGCAGTTGCAGGCACACACGCACATACAAACACTGATATGCTGCTCACTGGTTAGAGCTTAGGCTTTCAAACACTGTTTATTTCTCTATTTACAAATAGAAGCATTCCTCATATATTTACAATACATGCTCTGTTCTTTTAAGTTTTTGACGCTCTGAGCTTCCTACTGTTTTCAAATGCCTCTATTTCTCAGATGTAGTGTTTAACTAACTTTCTTTTCCTTCCTCACATGCATCTCAAAACAGACTGCAATTTCATGTCTGTCAACTGTTCTGTCCATTGACTTCAAGCCCTCAGAGCTGGAAGTGGGAGTCATCACCACACAGGAGTCAAGATTCAAGTGAGTGTTTTCCTTAGACGAGGAGAGAAAATAACTTGATAGGCATGAGTTAGAATATGATCATGGCCACAGTTAAAGGCCTTTTTCATTGCCCAGCTGCTGCCCATAACGAGTTTTTCAAAAAAAAAAAAAATTGGAGCAGGGCATTGCTGAAAAAAAGGCAGACAGCTTTAGCTCAGATTCCAGAATAAATTTTACAAAAAAGGAAAAAAAGCCACAACAAGTCCTTTAACTCTGAAAAATTACCATTTGCTCTTGCTTGTAAACACTTCAAAATGATGCAAAAGTGATCAAAACAAACAGGTTTTGTAATGGAAATTCTCCAGAACTAAAACCAGACGTGAGATCAAAGTCGGGATTCACATGGTATGTTCTTAACACTTCCATATGTGTGTAAGACTTGCAAAATCCTGCACAATGATCATTATAACATTATTTTGTGTGTTTGTGTTCCAGGATTCTGTCAGAGGCTGAGATCGATGCTCACCTGGTGGCTTTGTCTGAGAGAGAATGAGGAACTCTGGAAGTCATTTCCAGCCATTCCAGCCTTTTACTTTAAAAGTGATAATGGACGGCTACACCAGAAAACTCCACCTCCTTTACATAAAGGTCTACTCAAGAGGGAAGGTGAAGGAGTTGGAACCATCTTGTTTAAAAGAGGTGGTACTTCACAGAAATGACAGACAATAAGCTGAACAATTAACAAAATCTTTGAGGCAGGTGAAGAACATTACCCATCTGCATCTGTACTCCCTTCATCCTTTCTCCCAGTCATCCCTAGGATCTGTCCAAAGACAATATTATCAACATATCAACCACTTTTCATACAACCACACTTAGACATCTTCCCTGCAGGCAGCCTTTTAATGGCATAAAGCCTGGAAAGATGCTGTACATTCAAACCAGTCAATCATATTACATGAGTCTGATAGGTATCGGGCAGTTGGTGATGGTATCAGACAGCCATTGGCCACAGTGCCCCCTCTGTATGGAGTTCAGTCCAAATGACTTCCGTTGATGAGTGTGACGTGAACAAATAACAAGATGAGGGTATGATAACACTACAACTGCAGCACAGTGCATCGTAATACCTCTTACTTTGTATGGACTTGGTGGTCCTGCAGCTTCTTCAGTCACTGTATTTCAGTGGTGCTTCCAGTCTTACTCAGGGCTGCCACAGTGTATCTCTCTCATTTTCTTCATCTGCTTTCAGGCCTCCTCTGTCCTCAGTTTCAGATTGATGCTTATGCTCTGATGTACTCTGTGATAACCCAGGGAATTGCTGTGGGAATTCTCCAATTGCCACAGTCTTCATCGTCACACCCATACCAAAGTCTGCTCAGGTCATCGTCAATAGGAAGTCCCTAATTATTTCCCTCTCTTCCTTGTTTCCAGTCCACCCCTCTGCTGCCCTTGCTGTACATTACTGCACTTCCATTAAACACAATGTTTTTATAAAAGACTTTAATTTAGTGTTTGACTTTCTTTGTGTATTTAACCTTGTGGTGCTCACGTCTTCAAATAAATCTGACCTCATTCACTTCATGTTTGTGTTACAAAAAATATTACTAAGCTTTTGGTTGAGCTGAGTTGACCCTGAAGTCTGCAAGTGCTATATGAATCATGGGGAAAGATGGTACTATAGGAGCTGCACTTTTACTGTCATATTTAGAAGTAAAACTAGCTTTATGTGTCATTGTCGTTCAAATACTACACATACAACTCTAACATGTTTTTTACTGTAGTGATTTGTTAATACTTAACATTTCCAGGCAAAACACAGATATCTGTTTAAAAGGAAAAATATTATTTCTTCTCAAGTTCGGTTGAAGTACGATGTTTTATGTAACTTTAATTTAGAGACCAAATCTGCAATGCAATCTCGGAATTGCATAAGTGTGTTAAACACTGACGTTTAATATTTATTTTAGTTGAACTTAGGTGAAACTCCCTTCCTGCCCCGAACTTGACTGAGGCATCCTGTTATTCAGCGGAGATCCCCTTCTTTGGAGGAATGAGAAACAGGAATGTCGTGAACAGCTGAGTGTTCTGTTCCTGGGAATTTCCTGTCCCTTCCCGTCCACTCTTAGCTCCACCCTCCCAAAAACTTCCTGATCTAGAGAACAGAGCAATCATTTCACACACACAAACTCAAGCGAGCACCAGTTCCTCCTTAAGTGAAAAGAAGTAGTTGAGTTATCAGTACTTCCTGCTTAACATGCATTATATGAAAATGAAGGGCGGCTGCTCAGAACTGAAACTCAGCTGTCATGCTTTTATAGAGGAAATTCTACTTTTACAGCCACACTGATGGCAGCAAAAAGGCCCATGGTCAAGGATATTTCAGATATAATTGTAGCTTTGTAATTTTGTCAACCACTGTTGATTATATGCTATACTCTATGTAATCTTTCAAGGGTGACTTCTAAGATTATGATGACTAATTTACACATGTGAAAGCATTCTCATCCAAACTTACTGCTTTAAATGGCATTTAGGATCTACTGCATTATTTTTCAATCATGTGCCTTTGTTTCCCCTTCATACGACCCATCCCAGTCCCCACAAATACATCCACACAGGTTTTTACTGTTAAATATGAGTGTTTTTAATTTAACTGGAGTGTGCTGGACTCTTTGTTGTCTGACATATACAACCTGCTCAACTGTACACATTCACAACTTCCATAAAAAATACATCTTTGTATACACAGCATTTACAATATCATACAACAGAGCTGTTGCAGGTTCATCTGTGTGGATGGATGTTTTCTGACAAATGATTTGCAGTGTCCACAAAACATAAACAATCCTCTCATCATACAGCAATCCCGTCATTATGTGTCATGAATTCACATCTCAGCGTGCTTTTGCTCTCCTGCAGCCTAGAGCAGACTCGTTGGTTTATTTGGCCATTAGTCTTCGTTTGATTCTCCTTCGCAGCTGCCTGTCCATCTCTTTTGTAAGCGGTCACGCCCGCGCTGTGTCACCCATGCTACTGGGCTCATGTGACATCATTGCAGGAAGCAGTAGACATGCTGGGTCATTTCTCTTTTCTTTTACAGTCATCACCACAGCCTCTGTAACTTCCTCTTTCTCACGTTTCCTGCTAATGGCCATTCCACTGGATGTCATCATAACCCACCTAGAAACACAAAGGACAAAAGAAATTGTTAAACTTCTATCTACCTACAATTAACTTAAAATGTTACAGAGGAATCTCTGTAATTATTTCAACCCACGCCCACCTCCTCATCAGATTCCTCGTCCTCCTCTTCCTCGCTGTCGTCTGATTCGCTGTCAGGCAGCTCCCTCAGGTCAGGTTTGGTCAGCAGGTACAGTTCTTTCCTGATGTCGTCATTGTCCCGGCCGTAGGTGAGGTGGTAGGGAGTGTGGCCACCAGAGGTCAGGAGGTTAGGGTCTGCTCCTTTCTCCAGCAGCAGTTTGACCAGTGAGAGGTTCTGCTGGTCCACAGCCAGGTGCAGAGCGCTGCGACCGTTACGCTGTTCCTATGAGAAAGGGAGAGAACACAAGGTTTTAATTAACACAAAACTGCTTGGTATCCCCAGCTCCTATTAATGTCTTAAATAAACAGTTTCTTGCCATAATATTATATTTTATATATAAATAACAAGTATCTTATGGATGATGCCATTGGTGTTTCTATGCTCCATGAATTTAAAGTCTGAAGTCTCTGTTTCTGTGTGTGCTGTTTACCTTTGCATTAATGTCAGCGCCAAGATGCACCATGTTCTCCACCAGTGAGAGGAAACCCTGAAGTGAGGCCAGGTGGAGGCAATTTTGACCTGCAAAAGTATTAAGGGAAATCTTAATTACTGACACCAGACCTGCCATTTATTCCTGCGGCTTAGAAAAAGTCAAGGGTTCTCAAGATTAGACTACTAGCTAAATGTGAACTAATGCTTATCTAACAAATCAATGCAGATTAGCAATGAGAAGAAGACTTATATACACAGCCATTAATTATCATTCAACATTAAAAATTTAGTCCAGGTTTTGTTTTTAACATTTGGTTTTCCAGAGATCTGCAATAATATCCAACAATGCCATACATGAGGCTAAAAATGTGGACACACTAGTCTAAAACTGAAGTCCTTCACATTTCTATTTGAAGCCAGAGCATCTAAAATTATGTGTCTGTAATAGATGGGTTTTTGTCAGGATGTGATGCCATGAATGGCTATGGCATTCCCCTTGCTTACTTAAATGGTTCCCTCCTCCTAACCACAGTGTTCAGGGATAATGGGCAGCAGAAGTGACTCTTTTCATGCCCACCACTTATTCTTTTAAATAGTAGTTAGGACCAGTGGCAGACTGGTCAGTGTCTCCTTTGCTTCCATGCAACAAGGGTGGGCCACCACTGAGTGGAAACTACCACCAACATTACAGTATATAATATTCTAAGAATGTTGAAACGTTGAAATTTAGCTGGCAACAGCTAAATTTAGACATTTTTGTTCCCTTACATGCAAACAAATTCAGTTTTAATGTTGACAACTGAAGCATTTATCAGAAACATTATACAAGTTGTAAACAGCTCAGTATGTCAACAAATTGGAAAAGAATATGAACAAAGAAAAAGTCAAAACCACATCATTTCCAGACAGAAACACTGTTCTTGTCTGGCAGTCTCACCATGATAGTTGCAGGCAGCCATCACTGTGTGTAGATGCTCCGGCTCACAGTTCTGTGTAATGACGCTGAAGCACAGCAGGTTACCATGGCGACAGGCGATGTGAAGAGGTGTGTCCCCACTGTCGTCCACCAGTGTGGGGTCACAGCCAGACACCAGAAGGTGCTGACACACGTCCGCTTGGTTCGTTATTACTGCTAAGTGGAGGGGAGTCTGAGATGGAAGGAAGTCAGGAGAGGAAAGGTGAGTTGTTGAGTCAGCAGGCTTTTTTGCTATTCTTCATGTGATGATAGACACAGAGCATTCATTTTTATTACAGCTACAGCCTGTTGAAAATAAGGGTCTAGACAGACTTAGTGAATAGATTGAGTTAAATGTGAACATAGATGGAGGGGTGAGGAAGATGATGGAAATAAAACTAGGTATATATAAATACATTCTCTTTAAATTCACTTTAGTGGTGCTGTCACATACCTGTCTCTGATCATTTTGTGTGTTGAGGAAATTTGTGTTCTTTGACAGCTCTATCATTGTTCTGATATAATCCTTTGCCTCGTGGATGATGGCCAGGTGGAGCAGCCTATAGAGACAGAGAGCAGGTAGAAACCCAGTTAAAATACACATACACAACATAGCCACATCTACAAGACAAAAGGAAAATTATACAAGGAAATCAGTGAGTTATTTGGTTAGCAAGCAGGTAACATCACATACATATACTTATTATTTTTATACTTGGAATGCTACTACCTTTGCAGAGTGAAAAGCTAGTCAACTACTTATTTTGTCTATGAAAAACCTAAGGCATAAGATGCATAATAACTGCATTAAAAGTCTGAAAATCATAGATAGAAATAACAAAGTTGAAGGAACTTATGAGTAATTTATTGCTAAAAATCTCAAAGCTGACCTGAATGTGCTACCTCATGATCTCCTTTGAAAGATACAGCTTTTTTCAAACTGAATTATGTTTTTGTGTAGCTCTTTTTTTTAAAAAAAATCTAAACTCATAACAATCCGAAAAATGTTCAAGTGTGATCGAACTTTACACTTTAAATAATGGCTACTATGTCCTAGGAATGCCACTGCAATAAATTAATGTAGCTAAATTACAAACAAGGTGACAGAGAGAGCTGGTGATGACCCTGAGTGCTCCCTGGACCCCACATAGAGAGCCACTGCTCTGATGTTCACACGTCCTCGGATTAAATCACTTTAACAGGGTATAAAGCGACATTGCTTTTTATGAGACAGTTTCGGGTCCTCAGCCATGATCAATTTAAGTCACGTTGTTCAACTTCGGCCAAGTATCACACAACTAATGCACGTGCAATATGTGAAGTTACCACTGAATCGCGTGACAAAAATAACACGCAGTAACTCTCAATTTTAATCCCCCTGGATTTACAATAGCAGCAAGCCGTAGACACGTATTAAAGAACAGAGCTTCGCCCTCAGCTTCCACAGACGTACGTTTGTGTCACTTAAGGTACTTTTTCTAGTCCCCCCCCCCCCCTTCTAGCTTCGCGGGAGCGCGCGTCGGTCGGATTCCTTGGCCGCGCGCCCGGGACTTTCCCAGTCTGACCCGCGGCCATAGTAGATTCCCTCTTGATAATAGCCTTTTGTTTACGTCCAATACCGTCGTGTCTGACCACAGCCGGACCCATTATCAAAACCGGACACCCGTTTTGAGTATTTTTAACAATGCAGCAGCGTACTTTTGTGAGCCACTGTGCTTAAAAAATGAAGTCCCAGCTTAGGCTAAGTTAGGCCCGGGCCTGTAAATTATAATGACAAGCTAGAGGAAGACATTCCCCACAGGAAAGAGATCAAATTACCTCCAAGACCCGAGCTGGGCCTACTCAGGCGACACTGCAAGTCAAGCTACACATCGAAAAACTCACAAAATATCCCATGCTTAACTCCATAACGTTATTCCTGGTCTAACTTACGTGTCTCCGTCCTCCGTGAGCTGTGTTTTCCATTCGTGCAGCTCTCCGGTTACAGCGGGAGGATGTTTGTGCTGCGGCGGCTCACATTCCAGCTGGAGCCGACGGATCTCGGCCGCCACAGCCTGGTACTCCTCCTCTTTCAGCGAGTCCAAACCGCTGTCGAGCCGTTCTTCCGTCGACTGAGCCGGCTTCCCTTCTTTAGACTCCCGGCTGTAATCCATTTGGTTCAATATACTGGTCCGGTGGAGGTCCATGGTGGTTTGTTGTGTTCGAGACGAGGTGCGTTAGGTTGTCTTCTGACGGAGCTGAGCTGCAGTCTGTAAATGCCCTCTGTGTGGCTGCGGCGGGGCGGAGCTAAGAACCAGGGGAATTCCACAAAACTGTCCCCTAGAATAACACAGCATACAGATTGCTGGCTCCAAGAGGGGATTTCTATTGAGACACATAAATACACTCCTCAGTTTGTCACTAAGAGAGCAAGGTCATTTTGCAGGCTACATTTGCTGCACTGAAAATATACATGTCTGCAGCATTTCACTCTTTAAATAAGTATTTAGAGTTTTAAAGGCACATTTCCTAAACAAATTTACATTTTTTCTCTAATTTATACCTTAGACTTGAAATCAGTAGTTACTCTGAATACATTCTTCTTTGTTATAATGCAAAGTATGCTGTATTTAATCATACACTTTGAAGTCAACATTGCCAAAATGACGATGAGAAATTTAGCTTTAAGGCCATATCGGTGTTTTTACTGTCAGCAAGAGGGGGAAACACAAAGGTCCAGGAAATCATAATACATTGTAGCACATGATTTTCTTTCCTTTCCTCTCGTTCTATTTGTTGTTGCATTGAAGAGTTTCTGCTTTGACGTGAGTGAGGGATGGATACATGGAAAGTCCTCAAACTGTACCTTCATTAGGATGTCCCTGCTGAATCACTTGAATAAACAGAAATGTTTCTCAGCAGCCCCTCTGCGTTTGAGTGGGTGGGAGGAAAGTTGGAGGGGGGCTGCAGCATGCACTGGAGTTTCATATTAAAAAGGATGGTTGCAATGTGATTTCAGCTTGTTTATTATACCAAGATTAAGAAAAGAATTAAAATAATTAATAATCACAAGAAAATAATTTTAATAAACAAGAAAAAAGAAACATTCCTGCCTCAACATGCAGTTTCTTTGATGTTGTCAGATTTTGACCCCAGGGAAAAATGTATTTTGTTCTTTTAGACATATTTCACTCTAATGAAACATTAACACCTTTTATTCTTTTATGTAAGTGGACCGCTTAAGATAGTGCCATAATAAAATGTGCATTATGCTTATGTCTGTTCTGAGAAATCATGATTCTAGTACAATCTAAAAGTCCTATTTAACTACTACCTATGTAACTATTTTTAAACATAGTAAATGATGTATTGCATTTTTTTTTTTTGCTTTAACCAAAATTAGGATTGCAGTACCTTGAATAACCCATATCAAATTTGTAATTCAGCTCCTTTGCGGATAAAATGGAAGGACTTTAAGTTCTTGATAAAGCTGCAAGACTTTACAAGGCTGTGACCTATCACTCTCAAAACAAACAACATGTTCTTTAGGCCTCGGGGAAACTCCAGGCATGTTTTATTTCCCATTGTTCAGTCTGCGTGACCAGTTAGACTGGGAAGCTCAGGCTTCACTCTCAGCACATTTTAATTGTCACGTTAGCAAATGTTGAGCAACATGCAAGTGTTAGGATTCTGGTCAGGAAAATACAGACTCACATGCAAATTTATAGCATTTCAACAGCTCCTGTGCAGAGCATTGTGGGCAAAGAACTACATTTAGTTATTTATTATGTTGCACAATGTTGAATTAAAATTAATTTATTGTGCAACAAGTGCAGTTTCCAGTTTGACATTGCATTCAGCATGTGTGTGTCAGTTTTGCACAAGAATGGAAAGACTGTATCAAAGAAAGCATGCAAAACAGGTTGCGTTCACATTCACCGTTCATCCTAAAAATATATATTCAGTGTATCAAGTCTGCTGATCACAATCAGCCTTGAATGCACAGTGAAAACAAGACCTCTGTTTGAACCAGAATGGAGCAGAGGAATGCACACAGTAGGCTGGAGGACTTAAAACAAGGAGGAAACAAAGTATTATGTATTTAAATAGAGGCAACATTTTAGCTGCTGATCTGAAAACAAATTTTATTTTCAGTCAGTCCAATTTTACATTTTGAAACTTTTTAGAGTTGCTCTTTTATTTTTTTAATTTTATTTCCCTTCTCTGGAGGATGGGGAAACATTACTTGATAAATATACTGAAAAGTAATTAAAACAATCTAAAGTATAATCTGTAAGTGTTAAAACAGTACAGACACAAAAGTAAATGCATGGAAGATATATCTTAACCTTTCAGCTGCTGTGGACATGGAAGGAAGTAACTACACTTGCATTAAAAATGAATGTCTTGGATTTTTATTGTATAATGAGTGTTTTTCTGAGGTATCTCTCAGCTTTTCCGGGCTTTTCAACATGGAACCAACCATCAACTCTTAACCAGATTACTGTAAATGGTTGAAGTGTGGTCTAACTGGAAAACACAGTGAATGGAGTTTTGCACATTGAAGTGAAAGTTGTAGCCCCTTTATGCTTCACATGTATGGAACATATATACAAATAGTGGAGTTCGAAGCACTTAGAAGCACTTTTGTAAATATATTTTGCATACATATGAAGCAACATACTTCTGACACATTATACCTGTCACACTAAAACTTCAGTAAAACTAAAACTAGGGTAAATAAGAACTAAAACTACATCTTTCTGAAAAACTGAAACTGCACCAAAACTAGCAAACATGCTCTGAAAACTACCTAAAAGTATACTAAGATGAAATCTAAAAGTTTAAACTAAAACAAAAGTCAAACAAACTGAAAATTCAAAACTATCTGATAGTCTTGTTCAGCACTGGTTTATCAAAAGCAAAGTCGGCAACATAAACTGTGCAACATGTAAGTTTCATAGAGGCTGAAATAGTTTCACTTTGTATATGAAATTCAAAACAATCTTTATGATCCTCAAGTGAGACATAGAATCTACCTATTGAAGCCAAAATTAGACTTTATACCACATAATGTGTTCATTTTAAAATTACCAGGTGATTCAGTATTTTTAAATAATAATAATAACCATACAAAACGCTCTTAAAAGAATAATTATGTCTTATATGTGTCATGAGTTTTTAAGAGAAATGTTGTACCCAAATCTCTGTCCAGTGTTTCAAAATGAGAGTCTTTGCTTTATCACTGGGTGTGTAGAAGTGCAAAGTTCACCATGTGAGCTTCAGTGTTTCTTTTGAATATGCTGCAGGTGAATAGTCACTGTTATATAAACACATGAACAGCACAAGTGCATTTTCGCATGCGGTTCTATGGGAATCCCTGTGCATTCTTAACATGAACAGACATGTATGATTTAGAATGACTCATCATGAATCACTCAATCAGCCAAAAAGAAAAATTCATTAAGGCAGAGGGTCAAAATGAAAAATGACTCATTCAGTCACATTCTCAATGTGTGACTAGGCTGAAACCAAAAACATGACAAAGACATAAAACCCCCCATGAAGTCTGACACTCTGAGGGGTTTTACTGTTTTAACCGGTATCTTTACCTGCTTCTCTTTTTCTCTGTTTCCTTCTTCCTGTACGGGACAGCACACAGACAGGTTGTCTGGCAAACTTTCCTCTGTATTTACTGGATCATTTTACAGTCATGTGTGTTCCTGTTTCAGACAACACCCTAAATATGCATCTCTATTTTAAACAGAATGGATTAAAACTTTTCCTTACTACTGAGAGCCACAAACAAATAAATAATTTTAGTACACGTGTGCAGAAATGTTGTCAAAAATGCACTTTGCAGAGAACAGAGTACACAAGCACGTTCCAGCTCTCCTTTCATTTCTATGTCTTTGAGATCACACATATAGTTTTCAAACATATTTTAAGATAAATATTGGGTTGTTTTAAAATTTGCTGGAATGTAGTTACATACATTTGCTTCAGCTCTGTACTTTTTAACCTTTTTACCTGAGAATACCTATATTATGCTACTTTATATTTATAATGACATACACTCAAGATGAAAATATTGTACTTTTTACTCCATTACATTTAGTAACAGTGCTTTGTACTTTTAACTTTGTACATTAAGGGTCAACATAAAAAAATATAAGATCAATTTATAAAATATGGTGTACAGATTAAGTTACAAAGCTCATACAAAGTAGTTAAATCATCAGCTCCACCAGCTATAACACACAGTTACTGCTTACACATTAGGTAAGGTAATAAAAAAAGGTAATAACAGCTGATCAACAGTTATAATATTTATTGATTATTTAAAAACTTTTCTGTTTGGTGCAGAAATGCTGGTGCTAACTCTTCTGACTGTTGCAGCTTCATATGTGCAGCCAGTGCAGTTAATAGATGTATAACTTTGCAGAGAAAATACACATAACAACCCTCAAATACAGCTGAACTTAGCTTTGTAGATTTGCCAACTTATTGTTGATGTTCTTGGATTTTGCTGAGTCTGCTTTAAAGAGCTGTAGGAGTTTTTGCAGTCAGCAGTACAGACTTCCCTTTTGACAAAGCTGGTTTATTTTCCTCCCCTCTATCTTAAATAATATTGTTAAAAAAAGGTTTCATTATTAAGCAAATTGTGATAATCCTGCACAAATGCATAGCTCCGGTTTCCTATAGTAGGCAGCACACAAACGGAACTGAATGTTTCCTTCCTGGAGATCAAAACAAACAAAGATCCCAGTGTGCCAGCAAATTCATGTGATCTGATAGACAGTGAACTTTTCACTTCATGACACCAAATCAGGCCAACCAGACACAGCGTTATGTTGTCAGGGAGGATCACAAATAGCAACACCATGGTTGGTCAGAGAGAAATTGTTGAGTTAATGGAGGCATTTTATTTTTCTGGCCTCTGCCAGCAGGGGGGGTAACAGAGTTGATAGCAGACAGACTTAAAATTCAGCACATCAGTGATAACAATAATATAATTATCTGTTCATCTTTGTAGAGACCTTCCAAAAGGAGGTCAGTGTGAGTCACAGAGGAGCAAAATGGAAAAAAAAAACTCAGCTCAAGGCTTAGCTACTTACTGCTGAAAGGACTTTCATTTATCTCATCAGATCTTCATTAATGGATGGAATTCTTTTAGTTATCATGAAGATGAAAGCAGTTGTTGTGCAAGTTCAGAAACAGTCATGATTTTTATCCGTGACAAATCCAGCACCTCTTATTCGTGTTTGCCGAAGTTTAAAAAAGGCACAGCCACTAGCTGATGACGCCCAAATGAATATGTACCACTAGATGGTGCCAGATGAGCTGTTTATGAAGATATGGCAGTCATTTACTGTCAGCAGAGTCAAAGCCTTTCCTGGGGCTTTCAAACTCTTAATATAACCAGGGCGTGGAAACAAAAAAATCGACAGGGATTTGCTGTGGATTCCTGTTTTCTTCTTCCTCCTTTTTTTTTTTTTATATTCACTTACTGTAAGAGCCGATTTGATCAACAGGCCAATGGAAACTTCCTGTTCATTTCTATTGAGGGATTTGGAGGGTTTCATTCATTATTTTGTATGTAGAGACAGAGAGGCTATTTTTTAAAAGCACAAAAAAAGGACCTAAGAAATACCTGAAAAAGCATTTTATGATACTAGGCTATTTAAAAGACTGTTAAATGACTGAATATTGGATGTCTGAAAGAGAAGTGAGAATTTGACAAGGCAAATATTTCTAAATACTTTCTCTTGAAAAGTACATTGCTTTTTCCTCCAATGTATGAATGTTGAATGTTCTCTTGAATTAATTAATAAATGAGTTAGTTTAATTAAACAACTGTATCAGTGAACTTATATAACATTGTCTGATCTGGATTTTATTCTTGAAATAATCCCTACAGCCGCCAGCAGAGCTCAGACACTCCACAGCCAGCCTATGTGTGTACAGTAGAAAAATTTAAACCACTTTAAACTTTTTTTAATGGATTGTGGAGCTTTTTGGTTATGGGCCAAAGCCTTATGCTGGAAAAGATACGTAATGTGTAAACAGTCATTGGAAACTGAAATGTGTCACTATAATGGTTTCCTTTTTAAATCAGGCATTAAACTCTGGTTATACACAGATTCAATCATGCACAATCCCAGTTTCCATCCTGTAGTCCTAGTTAAGATGTAAACTCTGTGTAACACAGACATACAGACAGACAGACGGACAGACAGTTCAGCTGTATAATACTGCAGTACTTAAAGGCTGTGACTGAGAAGCACAGATCAATAGAGTCATTTTCAGCAGTCTGGAGGATTATCCACCTCACTGCCCACTGATGTGATGCAAACTAAAGAGACACACACCCACACACACGCGCGCGCGCACACACACACTTCATATCCTCAAGCCAACAACATCCTCAACCTGTCTGTAGATCCATAATTTTACAGAACATCAACTGAGAACATTTACCCTGTTTTTAAAATACTAAAAGCTGTCTACTTTATCCTGTCCTTTCTTTTTCTTGGATATTGAGTTTATTTTATTTTTTATCATGATGGCAGAACTTTATATAGGCTACCATCCCTTTTTTTAAAATACTACTTACTTTTAAGCGGTCATTTTAATCTTTGAAATTGTGTTGCACATTGTTTTAAAACTAGTACATAATCTCGTTGTGAGCATCTACAGGGGTCATGCTATCAGAAATCACTATTCACCGAATGCAAAATTATGAGAAATTAAGACCTAAAACCCGTTCTAGGCCAACATTAAAAGGAGAGCGAGAAGAAAATTAGATAAGGGAGAAAACACGGGTAAAGTTAGGCCTACTTTCTCATCTTCCTGAGTCATCGTTAGTATTTTTATTTTAGTAATTCCTTACATTTTAGAAACAATATATCTTTTCATTATCTCTTTTTTGACAATAAATGAAAAATAAATAAGGAATAGGCCTCACACGTAGATGAAAGGTGAAATGTTTTCTAAACATGCAAAATCAGAGGCCTCAGTCACTGGCGTTAATTGTTTCAGTTACTCGGGTCAACAAAGGCTGAGTCTGGGTCAAAGTTTCCTCTCTATGGGAAACACTTGCAGCTGACAATTACAATGAAAACAACCAAACTAAAGATTCAGGATGCTTGGTGCTTAATTAGTTTTTAGTGCTGGACTCTCCACCGTACATCTCATTTCTATTCCCCAGGCGGCCCTCGTCAAGCCAGCAGCCCGACCCTCAAGCTCGTTCTCACGCTCATCCGCCTTGATTGATTTCCAGGGAGCGACGCCGGCTGGCCTGAGCCCACTGGCCCAGCTATAGACCGCTGGGCCCGCGCAGAGGGGCCGGTCTACCCCGGGGGGAAGGGATGGATGGATGAATCTCCCTCCGATCTCTTATCAGCCAGAGCAGCTTTTACAGGGAGGACGGGTGTGAATAGTCCCTACGCGCGCACACACACACACACACGACAATCACCACATCTCCCTCTGTCCTTCATTCATTCTGCTGGGGAGATAGAGCCAAGCATACATGCACGAGCACACACACATGCAAAGACACGCACAGAGGGAATCTATGCCCGAGGTATTCCCACCAACAACAACAAAGACACAGATAATCAGACACTTCAGCAGGACAGAAACGGTCCATTAGTACTCTTAAAAAGATATGATCTGTAGCCCAAGTCCCCATGGATGCTGTTTCCAATTACACTGACTCCAACACGCGTATCTGATCAGGGTTTCTTCTTGAAAATATAGACTATGCATTTGCATGTTTACATGTGACTGAAAGAGGCACAGTATAAATAAGAGGAAAATAATAAGTAGCAGAAACCAATGGATGTGGGAACTAGAGCAATATGGTATTTCACACCTATTCGAACAAGATGGTTCACGACAAAAAAGTATAGAGAAGAGTAAAATGCATAATTCAATAAGTAGAATGATTGTAATTGACATCAACATAAGCAACAACAATGACAATACATAAATAATATTATTTTAAATTAAAACAAGGACAGAAAAATAACAGTAGGGTAAACCTGATAGTTTTTATAGTTTATTCCATTTATCCCTGTGAGGCACCAACTGTTAGATTTAATTTGAAGGGATTTAAGTCCTAAAGCTTCTTCAAAACATTTGTTTTAAAGTTAAAAAATGTTTCAAATATTTTTTATCAATTTTCAAAAACAGAGGTCCAATACAGTACAATGCGTAGTTCAATATACAAAGCACGACCCCCTCGAAAAAAGGAAAAATAAAAAACATACAAAACCCGGCAAAATGATGCCCCGAACGACCCACTGCCACCCTCACCACCCCCCTCAGCCAATCCCACCCCCGAGCGCTAAGACCGATTCAGAAAGTCAGGAGGCCCGCTCCTTTTTCAGGAAGGAAAGCAGTGGTCGCCAGATCTTTTCAGATTGTTCAGTCCTGTCCTTTATAGAGTATCTGATCCTTTCCAGATGAAGGGTGTCTGTCAGCTCCGTCAGCCATCTTTTCAGTGTGGGCACCTCTTTCCCTTTCCAACACATTAGAATCAGCTTCTTAGCTGTGATCAGACCATATGACAATAGAAGTTGTTGCGTCACTCTTAAAGATCTCAACACGTCTGAAATACCCAAGGTTATTAGGACTGCTTCAGGTTGTATATTTTTGAGAATAAACTGAAAATGTCAACCCAGAAGCCTTCCAACTTGGTACACATGGCAAAACTGTGCAGCGGATCAGCTTCTGTATAGACTCACATTTATCCCATAGGCGTGAAATTTCAGAAAAAATGTTGTGTAACTTCACTTTTGAATAATGGACTCTATGTAGGACTTTGAATTGGATTAAGCGATGTGTAGCATTTAAAGAGCAGGTATGGACATGTTCTAAACTGGAGACACAGATGTCATCAGTAATTTGTAATCCTAATTCCCTCTCCCATTCCGATTTAATCTTAGTCATACCAGGGTGACAAATACCTTGCAGTCTGTCATACAGGATGGATATTACGTGGTCCGAACCTGTGCACAATTTCAAACACCCATCCAATTTATCAGGGGATGCAATTTGAGAAATTTACATGCTTAACTTATACGTTAATGCATGCGCAAATTTTGACCATTAAAGTTTTTCCGACTTCTTCATTCCAGACTCAGCGTTCAAATATCACCCTAAATTCCACTTTGTATCAACATATAAATTAGAAAGATATTATTTTGAAAGTTTAGCTGGATCAAATACCCTTTAGATATTTATCACAGTAAAAAAAAAAAAACGTGTTCAGTTACAAGTCGCTGTACTATCCTATTCCACAACGTAAGTCTAGGTAACTATCAGGCCTTTTATTTTTGGTGTCTACTGGCTACAGCTCCCCATTCTCTTGTGTTATGTTGACCCATGTGTGCGCGCATGTGTGTGTGAGAGAGCAAGAGCGACTGGTCGATAAAAACAAACGCGCACCACAGATGCTGTTATCCCTCTCTCTTGGTCTCATCATACCTGCGCGCGCCTCTCTCTCTCTCTCTCTCTCCCTCTCTCTACTCGCCACTTCAAAGCTTTACTTGAAAGTAGGCTTGTGACAAGAGTTGTTGTTCTTTCCGCCTGGTGGTGCCACGCGCAGAGCATCATCGTCATCATCATCATGCCTCGAGGATTCTTGGTGAAGAGAAACCGGCGGTGTTCGGCGTCATATCGGTCACGAAATAACAGCAACAAACCTGTAACATGTGACGGTGACAGGAACAACAGTGATACGTCTTCAGTGTCAAATCCGAAGACGGTGGAGGAGAACGATTTATTGAATCTTTCCCCGTTTAAACAGAGGGATGAACTCCTCCCGGTGTTACGCGAGGATTCTCCCAGTGTCAGACAAATGTGGAGCCCACACGTGGAGTCCGCGCTGGAGGCGGAGGCGGACCGGCGCGCGCAGTTACCGGAGACAGAGGGGCAGGTGAGCGAGGTGGACGTTTTAACTCCCGACGAAGAATTCACTTATTCCTTCCCACCTCCTCCTCCACCTCCACGCGACCTGACAGAGTCTTGCAGCCCCGTTAAACCGGTCGGCACGAGACTGCTTGAACAACAGGAGGAAGGAGAGAAGCAGTCGTTGTTCCCAGGCAGGTGCCTGACAGCATCCCCTGTGTCGGAGTTACCAGCGGAATTACCGGAGCTGCCGTTCCTGGTGAGTTCTAAGCCGACCTCGGTATCCGCTTCCATCGAGAGGCTCCTCGCGAACAACAGCCGCCCATACGGGCACAATGACAAATATGATCCGAATATGGGTCGTGTGCACTTGTTCCCGCCACTGACATTGATGAACCAGGAGCATCACGCAGCGCGAAAACGCTCGTTCCTTGAACCGGATCAACGTTTGAACAGCAACAGGAACAACAAACAGTCCATGGGCAATCTTTCAAAGAAACCCAAAGTGAACCGGAAACTTAACTTCGAGGATGAGGTCACAACCTCGCCGGTGTTGGGTCTGCGGATCAAGAAGGAGAGCCCTGAGCTAAGGAGACAGCGGGAGAAGTCGTCTGCTGCCACAGGGAATCAACCGCTGGGAGAGTTCATCTGCCAACTTTGTAAAGAGGAGTATCCCGACCCTTTCTCCCTCGCGCAACACAAGTGCTCCCGCATTGTGCGCGTGGAATATCGGTGTCCTGAATGCGACAAAGTATTCAGCTGCCCCGCCAACTTGGCCTCTCACCGTCGCTGGCACAAACCTCGCCCGGTAAACAATCAAGGAGGAGAGACTGGGACAAACAAGGGCCAGCCTCTGAAAGAGGCACGAGGGCTCATTCAACACGAGAGGCAACCAGTAGAGACGGAGGGAAAAGAAAATGAGCTGCTGCGCATAAATACGAATCAGCACCACGGAGCGATGGACAGTTCCCGTATCAGGCGGGAGCCGTCTCTGTTGATGCTCCACGGTCGGTCCCGGGACAGCTCTGAAGGTGACAGCCTCGCGCCTCCTCATTATGACTCCTCTCTTCATTACCGGAACCCGGTTGAAAGTTGTCTGGACCTGCAGCAACAGGTGAGAGCGGCAGACAGCCCACCCTCAACTCTCCTTCTGCTAAACGCCAACCCAGACGAGCGCGCGGACCTGTCCCAACAGCAGCCACCTTCACTCTCGCATCCTCCTTTACCGTTTGTTCAGTCGTTACCAGAAGAGGAAGTGTACGAGTGCCGGTACTGTGGAAAGAAATTCCGCCGACAGGCTTACCTGAAGAAACACATTGCTGCGCATGAGATGGCACCACGAGCATCTCCGCCCCGCTCATCTTATGGTCAGGCCCGCGAGACTGGTGGCTCGCAGAGCCAAGTGTTCCTGTGTCACCTGTGCGGCGCGCGCTTCCCGTCTGTTGAAATCAGGGACAAGCACCGCCTGTGGCACGCGATGAGGGACGAGTTACTAGCGGGGGCACTGGGAGGAGGACTCAGACCAGATGTGTACCACGCGCAAGGAGAAGACAGCGGCGCGAGGGAATGCGAACAGCAGCAGATCTTCACGTGTAAGCATTGTCCGTCCACATTCTTCAGCTCCCCGGGGCTCGCGAGACACATCAACAAATCTCATCCCACCGAGAACCGGCAGGTGATGCTGCTGCAGATGACCGTGCGACCGTGAAACCAGCGCGACATACAGACATTTAGCGCATTGTCCGGGAGAATAATAAGTCATCGGTTGAGCCTAATAACCGCCACTAGCTGTATTAATTCATATTCAAGTTTAAATATACAGTATTTAAGATAAATGTTTCTATTGTAAATTTGGACTAAGTCTGTTTAAGTTGTTGTCAAAAAGCAAAAAGTTTATCACTTCGTGCAAGGCAGGGTCATGGTTGAGTTGCTGTGCCTTTGTTCAAATGTCAGTCAGCATTTTGATTTGTTAGTTATTTCGCAAAGATTTTCGTATTTTATACTGAAACTAAACAGATGGGTGCATTATCATTGGATATTAAACTAATATGATATACCAAAAGCAAACGTAAACAAAACTTTGCAGAGTAGCAGAAACAATGTAATTCAATAGTACGCTGCCCACGGTACTGAAACTAAATAAAATGACTCCATGAAACTTGTTCAAATAAACCGCAACCCCTGTCCATGGTACTTTAATCATGTCCACAAACACAAGTGGACTGGTATAATTTTACACTTTATCATAAGAAAGATTGCAATTTTACCATAGAAACTACACCTATCTTGAGGAAAAAAATTAACCCTAAATATCAGTACATATGATAGACATTTTAAACTAGTGTCTGGACATCAAAATGATTATTATTCAAATGGGAAATCTCTCTTGGATATCCTGAAAGGAAATTTAATTTATGTAATTTGTTGTTACAAGGGATGCAGTCAGTAATACAACCAGGAGTCAGACATTGTTTTTCTATTCTCATATAGAGGATAGATTTCTTTATGTGTTTTCACAGATGATGCCATCTCTGTGTAGCTTCTCTTGCTTTGTCTCACATTACAACCAGCTCTCTGTAAATGATTTAACATAAAAAAAGATTACTCAGCCGCTATTGTTTTTGAAATTTAGGTGATTTGACAGAATAAAATTTGATTGACAGACCAAATTAGACTGAGGCACAATAATTTTACATCCACTGAAGCATTGTGCGACACGATTTTTTTTTTTTACGTGGCAGAAATTCAACCTGTCAGCATAATCCTGTGACAAAGTAATCAGATTATACTGAAGCTCAAAAGGAGTCTTGTGTGTTACATTATGTATTGGTCTAATAGGTAGTGACCTGTAATTACATTTAGAAAGTGACCTTCCTTAAGCCAAGAACTGGAGACATAATCAATGTCCTAACTCTGTTTGAAAGACTATTTCATGTACAGTCAAAAAAAAAAAAGAAAAAAAAGAAAAATATCAAATAGACCATTATATGCCTTTTATAGTAAATGTGCCAGTTAACTTCTCATTTCTAAAATATTTTCATACAGAAATGCAAAATTTAATGTTCGTACTGCTGGTAAAAATGTCTTTTGTCTTTAATGATTGTAAATTACTGTTGGAATATTTGCTAAATGCCTTCATGATGATAAAAATGTAACTGTGGTTCTATAAAGCCTATATAGTACTATTTTGATATGTCTGAAGTTGATTGTGAAATTTATCCTAAATTATTGTCAATAAATGTTAAAACAGTATAGTTGATGCAGCATCTTGCACTGTCAATTTATTAATTTGGTTCCTTAACACACACACACAATAGATGAATCAGTCCAGAAGTCAGTGGTATGAATCATTTATTGTCAAATTTTAAGATCGTTCTGTGTGTCCAAAAGAGACATTATGCATTTACATACTACAGGTCTGACAGTAACATAGTTTGAGGAGTGTGTGTTTATATGTTGTGATACAGTTGTAACATGATCAACACATGCAGTTAGTACTGAACTGGTGTCATGCAGTATGTACAGTCAGTAGTTACATACATCAGCTTGTGTCCCACACTAACGTTTGGACAACAGCTGAACCCGTATCCATCTCAGCCAGCACGCTCAGAGCATTCATCGACACAGGCACAGAAGTTCAAAATTTTTATTTGCGAAGGGACATTTCTGCAGTTGATATGGCTGCAGAAAATCTGATATGAGTCTACTATTACGCTGAAAGGCTTTGGGAAGCTGAGGTTTTCTATACATTTTGGTTGCAGATAAATTGGAAGTCAACACTGAAATCCTCTGGAGTATTTTAAACCTCTACAAAAATGTTTGCTTAAAATTTCACATCTATTCCATGGGGCATGAATGCAGCATCATAACCAGTAATAATGTGAAGTCACAGGTATTTTAATAAAAAGAGTACAAATGGGAGTAAACAGCATTGCCGTGTGGTGTCAGAGATTAGGAAATAATGAAAAGGTTTAGGTTATTAGTGTTAACAGGACACAACCCCACATATCAAGACTCAGTCGGTAACTGGCAGCTGTCACCTATATACTGTACAGCATGTACAGATCAGTTCCAGAGTGCAGTGGGGCTACTGGACCACGTGCCTCAACCAATCAATGGTGCTTCAACCTCAGCAAAACAATTTTAACAGCAATAATTTAAAGAAAAAAACTTTTTTTCAACTGAGTACAAATATTCACACACAATGTAACACTACATGAATTTGACAATGGCCATTTCTAAAAGTTAACAATTCCAACCCGCATGGAGGGGTGAAAACAAGTTTTACAAACCAGTTCCTCTCTACAGATAATATATGGCTGACATAAAACATAAAAAAAACAGTAACAGAAAATACAGCTGTGGATACACTTACTTCAAGCACTGAAACACAACGCAAAACCTTTAACTCAGATCTATATTTTCAAATACAGATCTTTCATGCATGTACATTTCCTTTACCTGGGTTCAGGCCATGAAAAGCGCAAATAATAGAGACAAAGAAACAAACCATAGTGTAAAATGAAAGATGAGGTGGAAATAATAAAACAAAGCAAGCTTATGTGAAACCTTGTAAGGTTTATTTGAGTTGAGCTGAACGGATGGAGTGCAGAAATGATTGTGTTTAACACACTAAAATCATCTATGGTTAGTGTTAAGTTTTGTTTTTACATGCGGATCCCCTCCATTCATAAGTGGAACGGGATGAGTCTAAATACAAGAGAAGAGTGAAAAAAAAAGCACAAAACCGTTCGTATGTAAGTGATGATAAGTAGATATCGCTTTCCATATTACTTCTCTTTGGCCTTGAATCTACAGTATCTCTCTTTTCTTCTTCCTCCTTCCATCCCCTACTACGGTGGTGAAAATAAATTATCAATAACACCCACAACTAAACCTGCCTCAAAAGACAAACAGCCTCATTTAGCAATATGTCAAAGAATGAGAAATGAAGAAAAGGATGGCTTAAAACTTCTTTTTCCTCCTTTTCCATCAAATTTTCTCCAATATCAAGGTTATGTATATAATCAATATAGAGTAAAATGATATCAGCTTTTAACTGTTGGAAAAATCAAGTGCAAACTGGTTATGAAAAGGAAAAACAAAAACATAAAATCTTGTAGTGTCAACCCATTTATAAGCAGATATGTGGTCTGAGGTGAAACCACAGTTTGGCTTTGGCAGCTATCCTCATATAACAGTATATACACAACAAGCCTCCTCACTCTGTACATATCCTTATAGATATTCATATATCTACTATATATATATATATATTTATATGTATAGGTAATTAGATATACAGAATATATATATATATATATATGTATATATGGGTGTGTGTATGTGTATGTATATGCAT
>JAPZDV010000007.1:20867811-20892087 GCA_029814665.1 Acanthurus lineatus
TAGATAGATAGATAGATAGATAGATAGATAGATAGATAGATAGATAGATAGATAGATAGATAGATAGATAGATAGGTGGGAGGGGGTCAGTGGTAATTTGAGCAAGGTATATTTCAGAGCACAGGATTCTAGTAACTGAAGGGTAAAAATTTAGAAGTTCAAGTAGGAAACATGTGGCTGTAGGAGGCACTAATATATTATGATCTACATAACTTTTTGATCCTGTGTTCTGCAATGACATTTGGGGCTGAACAACAAACTTACAATCTGTTAAAGAAAACTGTCTTCTGACATTGGACACAAGTAGCATCCAATGGTGTGGATGAATACTTAGGGAAAATAGCACTCTGGTTGTGTTTAATGTTATTCAGCCTCAAAGCAGGTTGATTGTTACTGTATAATTATTAATATTTTTGACACAATTTGCAGATAAGATGAAAAGCAGTGGAATAAGAAAAACAATAGTGATCAGTGATACATATATTTAGAAAAACACTCACTATCTCACATCAGACAAACCACTCAGCTGAGTCACATATTAGGTTACCTGTGCCCCTACAAACTGACACAACACATGTCACACAGCTGTTTTCAGTCATGTTTTATGGATAATATCTCTTAAAAAACTGTGTGGAGGAGCTGCAGAATCAAATTATTGTAAACAACTGCCATGCTGAATAATTTGATTAAGTGTGAGGCAAGGGACAGTGCACTACTTTAAATTACACTTGACCTGACATGTTATAGACACAAATGATCAGTACCAACTAATAAACTTAAGAGAATACATATAAAAGTCATGCTTGACAATACACATCCCTCATGCACACAGTATGCTCTACGGCTGATCAGATGTCAGCTAATTCCTTAGAGAGACACAGCTTTAGACAGAAAACAGGACTCAGATACAGATACAAGACTGTAAATCAGACTATTAGCTCAGTGTGTGTGTGTGTGAGTGAAGGAATATATATGTGTGCCTGTGTAAGCTCTCTAATTCATAACTAAAAAATGCAGAGGGGTTGACAGTATAAGACTCAGTAAGCAGGAATATTATTAAATGGAACTTAAAAAGGGGAAAACAACTGTAAAGCTGTGTGTCAGTTATTCTGCCGTTGTTCTTAGGACTCTTACCTTACTATCAGATTTGTCACTAGTCAGTATTTTTATTTGCAATGCCTTAAAATAGGTCAGCACACACACACACACACAGGTCAGGTATGAAGTTTGAATATCCATGTTGATTTTCTCTACAATATGAGTTTTTTTTATGTCACTTGCCTTCAGTTCTAAGGTATCTCAGATATTTATTGTAAGCAAATATTAACAGCAGGAAAATCTGTCTGGACTTGGACACTTTGACTGGGAAACAAGCAGCTCTCAAGTTGCATGAATCACCAACTTCCTATAGGTCTGTCACTGAGGATTTGATTGTAGCTGTTTGTTCTGTGATTTTTAGGCGAAATGATGCCTTCAGGGGAAATAGGCTGTGTCTTACCTGTGTCAGAGGGCAGGTGTGTGCAGGGAGCAGGGCTGTATACACGAGCTGCGTAGTCTTCAAATGTGGTTGGCTCCTGGTGGTGTTGTACGATGGTTTCTAGGTATCTGGCTCGCTCCTCATAGCTGAGGTAAAAGGTCAAGGTTTAACAACAAGAAAGACACATAACAATGGAAGACAAGAGGAACAGAAAGATTACTATAGAATGTGTTGAAAGAATCAAACATTTTGCCCATCAAATTTGAAAACTTGGCCAAACATACAGCAAGAACGATATGAAGAAAAAAGTGCTAATCAAACTTAACGTAACTGAAATCTGGTCAGAAATTATAAGATGTCAAATGTGTTGTGGAGTTGCCAGTTTCTAAAATTAAAAAAAATTGGAAAATGACAAGAACAAAATCTATAGGTTAGAGCGGGAAACAAACAGAATAGAAAATAAAATATGATAAGAAAACGGAGCTAGACAGACGTTGAAGAATAATGCAAGAAAAAGTGAACCAAGAGATTATAAAACTGCAAAAAAGGCAAAAAACAGTTAAATACAATTTCAAATAATGAATTGAGTAAATAGCATTTTCTAGATAAAAAACACTATTTGTAAGACAGGGTGGTTAACTCTACATACCTACTTTACAATATGAAACTACTAACAATGCTGCAGGCAAGAAAAAAGGAAAAAGAACGTGGCCTTTTATCACTTGCTATTAGAGGCTTCAGCAATGAATTCAAAGAGAGAGGCGCAGGGATTCAACAGAGAGCAGAGTAAATGGAAACCAGGACTTCAACTGTCCATCTATTAGAGATAACCTCATTGATGGAATGACATTTACCCTCTCTTCCTTAGTCCTGCTCATACATCCAACCATAATGACAGCCATATGCAGCTGTTACAGTCTCTCAGACACACACACACAGCTCAGCCCCATCATCTCCCAATAGTATTACCATTTGCTCAGTTAACTCCAATAACAGAGGATTTTCAATGATAGCAGAATGTGTATGTACGTGTGTGTGTGTGTGTGGCTGTATTTGATAAGTTGGTTGTGAATGGGTACAATGTGTGTATGTAAGTGCATGTGTCCCTATTTAAGTGTGCAAGGGGATTAGGCCAATGAATCTTCAGAATGAAATCTGTGTGTTTCTACCTTAGTGTGTGTGTGTGTGTGTGCATGTGTTGTGAATAGGTCAGCCATCTGTAATAGTGCCCATGGGTTTTCTATTGGGTTAGAGAGCTGGTCTATGGGCCTCAGAAGGAGAAAGATTCAGGTCTAATGGTAACAGATCCAGTTAGAGACAATGATAATAACAACAATATGGCTCCTTTAAAGTGGAGGGACAGACTGTTCTGGCAGAATTAAGGTGGGAGGAGGAGGGCAGAGATGGAGGTGGGTCTGAGTGGAGGAGCTGGCAAAGCAGAGAGGAGAAACTTCAACTGACTTTGCACAGGTGATGTAGTTTGACATTTTGCTGAAATTAACCATACTTCATTTCACAAAAGCTTTCAAGTTAATAATAATAAAAAAAAATCAGATATTGTTTCCAAATCACTTTTTAAGCCCTTGTCTAAAGTCATACTGACAAAAGCAAAGAAATAGTAGTCAAAAGGGAAAGTCAAAGTTGGGAGAGAGGGAGGTATGGTGTTCAGAGGTGCAAAGAAAGTGAGGTGCTGATGGAGGAAGAGAGTGGGAATGGAATCAGGGAGGAAATAGCAAGGGTGAAGAGGAAGAAGGGTGAGAATCCTGCAGCGGCTCACAGAGGAGGTGAGAGGGGAGGACAGCAGGTGAGACAGGGAAGAAGGATATTCCAGTAACAACAAAATACACTGTGTGTGAGTGTGTGTCTGTCTCCTGGAGAGAGCTGAGAGAAGAGCAGCAGTCACACACAGAGTGTCAAGCCAGCGTCTTTCACACCGAGTCTCTATGTGATTCCACCGTTTGCCTTTTCCTGCTTCCTGCTCCCCTGCTCGCACTTTCCCCTTTGGTGAATGAATGTGTGTGAATGATTGTGAATGTGAATGTGAATGTGTGAGTGTGTGTTTGTGGAGGAAGGAGATGTTTGATGTAATTAAACCGGGAACACAAACTTTTGCACTATTGTCCTAAGACAACACATAATTATCTTTATATTATGTTTAAATACTGTGTGGTAGTATGGAGGAGCAGCTATGCACAAAGATACACAAAATCTACAGGTCTTCAGATTTGCACTAGCATATGAAAGGCTGGTCTTTCAAAATTTCTGAGAAGGTGAAAAGGTTTAAGGAAGACTGAGGACAGAAAGAAGTCTCCATTGGCAGGAGAAGGTGAAAGAAAGATTGAGGAGAAGAAAAAGAACTAAATACACAGACATGATACCACTGCTGAGATCAATGACAGGAACATCACTTTACTTTTGTTGATCTTTTTTTTTCTGTCTGCCTCCTTTATGTCTCCTTCCCTTGTTCTTCCTCTCAGCATGCGTTTCTGCCAGTGGCCTGATGTCACTGTGTCACAAACACCAGCTACCCGCTGTGAAGAGGTGACATCGGCAGAGTGATGGTTGCGCTTTCCATGCAAAAACTGACACATGAGCAGTCATATCGCCTTCATACTAAGGATACTTAAAGGCCACACAAATGTTTTTAATCGTTCTAGATGGAGCTTTAGCCAGGTTGGTAGGTAAAGGTAGGTAAAGGTAACAAGCCTTTTTGACCAGTGCTTTGATATGTAACCATATTTTGACTTTAATAAAATTAATAGAGGCTGAACAACTTCTTTTCACGGTCCTGGTGTTGTGCCGTACATACTGATTTACTGTCATATCTTGCTGAGACACTTGAATTGAACCAAGCAATAATAAGAAGTAAACAGTAAACATGCATTAGAATGCTCCTGAAAACCAGGACTGCAGGGCAAAAACTGCCCCCATGCTTTTGCTCATTTTATTTAACAGCTCAGACCAAAATCCTTGATGACACAAAGCAATCATTTTATCTTAATTTAAATTATTTTAATCTCCACACACACACACAAGTGGTGCTGCTGTGCAAATAACGTAAGAAGTAGCAAGATTCTGTACGTAACTGAGTTCTGTTAGAATACTGACAGCAGAAGCGAGCAACAATACAAATGCAATAGAGTTTGATGCCGTGATGGATGGGTTCATCATTTAAAAAGTTGATGGCAACGAAAACTATTCCAACTATGTTCTAAAAAGGGAACAGACTGACTTGGTGTTTTGAAGGTGAATAAGACAGATAGCCATGTCAAAGCCATGGGCCACTTAAGCTAAAAACTTTGCTTGAGGAAACAGCCAGCCAAAAGTATTCAGCTCACAGTAACAAAGTGGGCAAGCTTACCATAGGTTAAGTCATACCAACATCTATGCTAGGGACTCTAAAACGTCTTTAGTCTGGTGCAATTGCTAAGAATGGTTAACGGTTGGTAGTAAATTTTAGCTAGCTGAAGTTTGTTACAATTGACACGTGGGATTTGTCAACTGGTGACTGGACAAACTAATGTTACTGAGTTCAGCACACCAAATGAACTAATTCTAAGCTTTTAAGTCCCAAATCTAGAACATATTTTTCAGTTTCCCATCAAATGCTGTGGTGCTTGAAAGTCGTATCTGTTTTCAAAAATTTAATTCATGCTCAAATCATCCACCTGAGGCGATGGGATGCAGTGCACTGGACCCAAAACTGATGAACTCAACAAAATTATGCTAGTTTTTGAAGGAGATCGGAGTATGACCAATGGAACTTTTGTTAAGTCTAATTAAATCAAGCTGAATAAACAGTGTCATGATCTCATGATGTTTACTTTGACCTTGCTGACTTTTGGCATAATCTGCTGAACTAAATAGTGGTCTTCAATGTATGTTTGTACTTATTTTGTTTCTACTGCATTTTCTGCAATAGTACTGCACAACAGCAAACTGTTCTGAAAAGGAAGAGACTGCCTCCCTTTTCAAGTAAGCAGATTTTTTCGTTGTTACATTGGCTAGCTAGCAAACTCTGCATTTACATAGAGAAATTAAAGGCCATTATTTAAGTCTGGCTTGTATTTTGAAGCAATGTCACCTCTACATCTTTCATACTTTTATCCTCTTTGGGTTGTTTTTACATTTTATAGCTACCAAATATTTGGAACCTTGAAAGCATTAGTGATATTTTGCAGTAGCGTTTTCTTTATTATCATCATCCATCCCTACGTCCATCCAAATGGTAGTTGTCACTATGAAATGTACTGTAATTGTAATTTCAGATGGCTCCTCTTATTAAGTCATTAGCAGAAAAATATCTCTCTTTTGGAGAGAAAAAGGGGAAAATTATAAGAGAAAACGAGGGAAAAAGGCTAGACAGAAAAGGGAGAAAGCAGTGCAGAGAAAAGCAGACAGGAGAAAGATAGAGGAGAGGAGGCGGATAAAAAGGCTCTTTTGTGTCGAGTTAGAAACTCATTTTCTTGTGCGTGGCTGAAAAGAGAGGAGAGAGTAAAGTGTCCGTGCCTTCGCCAGCTTTTTCTATCTCTCTCTCTCTCTTTCCATTTCAGTCCTTTTTTTCTCCCTCTCTCTCCCGCAGCGCAGTTCATTGTGGTGGTGTTCGTCTCCTGCGATCACTTGAGACTCATGGAGGCTGGAGGAGGAGAGGAGGTGAGGGGAGGAGAAAGGGAGCTTGTTAGCGCATTAGGAGCTGGATCTACCGCTGGGATGTGTGTGCGTGCGTGTGTGCGGCCATGTTTCTGTGCAGGATTGTGTGTCCGTATGCATAACAAGTTGAGAATATACTGTATATATGTGAGTATTGAACCCCACTGATTTCTGCATCAGCTTTAGAACAAAATGGGTTAATTTTTAAATTGTTTCAAATTGATTGGAAACGAAAAACCACGATATAATGCAATTAAAAAGCTGCAATCACACTGTAAAATGGTAACTGTGTAGTAAGTCATTCAGAAAGTACTCAATGGTATACTTGTTCATTCAATATCCAGACCGCCACTCTCTTGGTGTTTTCTAACTCCCCCACCCTGTATGCAGCACTCAGCCCCAAGCCCACAGATTCCTATTGAGGATCTAAAACATCTTTGAGAATGCATCATAAATCTGTACTTTTAAGTGGTTGGACACTTTTGTTTTAACAAGAACTACTCAAAAAGGAGGAATTAGCACATTTGTCAGTGACTGTTTTCAGCAGACATCTGATGCGCAAAAATTGTGTTTACAGCAGCAGGATGGTGTGTCAGACTGAGTCACAAAAAGATACAGTTCCTGTTTTAATGGCAATAAAGAAACATGTAAACCCAGTGTGAGGATGTTTATCTTTGTGGTACAGGCAAAACCAAAATACTACAAGAGAGTTGAGGATAAAAACAGTTGAAGCTCCAAAAGTGCATGTGGCTCTAAAGGGTAATTTGTCAGTCCAATGTAGACAGTACTCTAATGACAGTACAGGCCTGGCTGGTCTGCCTTTTATTGAAAAATACCAAAGCAAGTTAGAGGAGCCAATGTTGATGGGTGCAGCTTTCTCTGGACTTTTACTCACTGCTATTCAGATGTCGCCTTCAATTTTTCATGAATCGATTCCTTTGCTTAACCAAGTCACACCATAATTCAATAGGATGAATCACAAAACATCAATTAGCATGAAGACAGACAATCTTTTCTATTGTAGCAACAACTTTGTGTGGTTCTGAATATGAACAAAGCAAATACTTTATGTAGCATTACTTCATTTGGGTTTAACCTTAATTTTGAAGGTTAAAAAACTATATTTAAGGTAAAGAAAAAACAAAAAAAAATGTATCTCTATTTTCTATAGCTTATCTACAAGATACCTCTCCTCAGAAACACACACAGTATCTCGGTCTCTCTCTCTCTCTCACACACACACCAACACACACAAATGCACATACACACCCTATCTGTCCTCTCCACCCCAGGCATTGGAACAGACAACAGAGAGAAGGACATCAGAGGGATAATACAATTGGAAAAGCTTTACAGCGTGTAATGATAAACCTGTGTGTGTCTGTGTGTGTGTGTGCGTCCATGCCCAAAGGAACAAGCTAATGGGTTTATATCTTTCTGTGATAGCAATGATATGGAGGCTTTGTGATTTCATTAAGAGTGTGTGTGTGTCCACGTACGCCAAAAGATGAGGACAGAGATAGGTTGGTCTAATGCACTACTTATTGTTAGGAGCTGATGTGCACAGAAAGACACACACACAAACACACGTGCATCCATGACAGTATTTACCTCTATTCATCTGCTCTTTAACCCAATGCAGAAACAGGCAGAGGAGAAAAACAGACACAATACATTAATTGGCCCCTTGTCACCCCACTAGTTCACCCTTTGACATGTGTATGTGCATACACACGCATATACAAACGTAAACACACAGCCCCTCACTCTCCTCCCTGTCACCGCTGGGGAGCCCTAAAGCTGCCAGCGCAATTACAAGCTTTATTTAACGGACACACACAGCAAAGCACACATGCACACAGGCAGCATGGGTGTTGGTAAGCGTCACCAAGGCCATAACAATAATTCTCTGATTAAGGAGATGGATCCTGTTCTTATCTCCAGGCTCTAACAACAGTTGGACAATATTCATCCTCCACACATGCATATAAATCCCTAATATTGCTATGATAAGTGACAAGAAGAAAAAAACAGAAAGAAAGCATTTCCTGACATCCCTGGTGTCTTGTACAGATATTACATTTAAAGCAAAGTACTATTTAAATCCCATCGCACATTGTTTTAAATTACGCTTCAAATAAAAATGACTTTGGGAACACTGAAAAAAAATACATATATTAGAACTCAAATGTTCAAATGCTTGAACGTTGTGTTTTTACTTGACAAAAAAATAATGAAAACTCTTCTTTATGCCAATATTGTAAGGTTTTTTGCTTCTTCAATAAACAGTATTTCTTAGATGATTAACAGTGCAAGCAATCAATGAATTCACCTCAAATAAAAATAATTGTCTGCTGCAGTAGCCCTAATGTATATTGGTGAAAAACTACTACTTTTACTTTTTAAAGCAATAACTTATGCTCAATAATTTTATCAGGAGAAATGGTTTGACCATTTTTTTGGTCACACGGAAAACATCTGCTGGGATATCACCACTCTTGGTACTTAATAGCTGCTGGACAGTTGTATGTATTTTCTGGTTACTGTTTTTTTTTGAAAACAATGATTAATCAGTTACACATAATCGCCCTGTGAAGTCCATTTTCTTTTTTGTATTTTTTGTAAGGCCAAACAGAAGGTAACTATTCCTGCTCCTGACAGAGCTTGCTGTTCTGCTCTCTGTTGTGGTCTTGGTCATCTGTGACACTCCACTCTGAATTTTAAACAGCTTGTCACATGAAAATACTTACATTCACACATCCCGCCTTAAAGTGCATTCACGCAATTTACACACACATCTACACACACCCACACACTACAGATTAGCTTGTTTACTTGTCAGAGGGGGGTCTGCTCCACTAAGATGTGATCAAGCCACTGATGGCTACAACTCATGTGTCTGCACAGCTCTCTGTGACAAGGCGTGTATGTGCACAAACACACACCGAGACACACTCAGTCATTACATGAATCATATACTTCAGAAATTAGACCAAAAAAAAAAAAAAAGCCATGACAGAACATAACTGACATCTTAAGGTATACTCCCTGCTCAGCAAAAAAAGTGCCTTTTTATTTTCTGGTTCCCCAGGACTTGGACTATACCACTAAAATTGGTATATATCTTGAGTTTGCAAGCAGTTGACACATTATTATTTTTATTTGTTTGAGACAGATTTCTTCCAGATTTTTTGCAAAAAGTATAACTGTTGTTCAAATTTTTATCAAAAAGATATGTAAATATAAAGACACCAAAACAACTACAAGCCATTTTGACATAAAGTTATTAGTAAGTTAATAGTCTCTGAATTTGACACAGTAGTGTATTCCGTACACCCTTTTAAGTACGGCAGACTTTTAGCCTTTTTTCCACACACTTGCTTTACTGTTAAAACAAAAGCACTTAAATTACAGTGTCATTACATAGTAATGAGAATGTTCAGTAGAATTCAGAAGATTGATTTATTTTTGCCAAATTATCAGTTTTATCTACTTGAAATCATACATTTCTATAAGTTTATTGTTCCCCAAAGTGTTGAGGATCAAAGTGCTACAATATGCTTGTGAAACAGATTGAGATCCTCACACACCCTCACACACACAAATGCACTTACACACATTTCCCCAAGGATAAGAGAAGGAGATTAGCCATGACCTCTCCCCCTCACCCTTTTCTTTTCATTTCCTCATTCCACCCGATGGGAAACAATTAACCACAATCACCTCCCCCTCCGCACGCACCCACATACTGACTAGTCTTCATTTTCCGACTCTTAACCTTGAATACACAGACCCTTAACCTAATCCTAATTGTATCCGGGAGCATTAAATACCGCTCAACGTGTGGTGCTTTTTGCCAGTGTAGCAGCTCAGAGAATGCTGTGCTTCAAATGAGGAAAACATGGATGAAATAAATTTGTGCCCCCCCATATTTGACAATATGCAGGAGCATGATTTCTCACTTAGAAAGGTGCAATATGATTAATTTTTTTCCCCTGTATAGTCTTATGTCTTTTTGCTTCTAATTAAAATTTAACAAAATAAAGTAATTTTCATAAAAAAACAACTAAATTTCAGAGTACAATGTTAGCAGGTGTAATTAATCTCTCACCCCAATTTCATTAATTGAAGCCCAATGCAAGCTGAAGACAGGCTGCAGTGCAGCTTTCTTTATGTCAAACACAGAGCTCCTTCCATGGCTGATGGGTACAGTGAAGCTCAAGGGAGGTTAAGGATATCATGACCCCATTTCAGCATCAGCAATAACAAAATGTCCTCAATTTGTAAGGTGCCGTCACCTTTCTACCATGGTGAGGAACACACACTCCTCGTCACACACAGCAGATTGGAGCCTCACTGGGACAATAGGCTCTATTGTGGGAGCTGGCAAAGAGGATGCAGGCAGGCCGCTAGGCGTTTGGCCGCTATTGGTGAGTGTGTGTGTGTGGATATGAGGGATAATAGCGCTACATGCCCAGAGCTGCCATCATTTCACTGGGAACAGAGTGTGAAAGAGAGGCAAGGCAGTGACACACATGCACAGAAAACACACACACAAACACAGCATCGCTATCACACTGAGCCATATGCTGACCCCAGCCTCAGTGCAGCTATCTCTGCCAATCAACTACTAGAGGGGATGTCCCACACGCACAAACACACACACATATACATGCACACACTCACACAAACAACAGCTCTCTAATCCTGAGAGTGAAGTATATACACATATACACATTCACCATAATCACCATGAAATACACAAGTGTTAATGTAGTGATGAGGAAAAGTATACATTTGAAAATTCATACACACACACACACACACACACACACACACTTCCTGGAACTTATGAGTGTGTATGTAGCAGCTTAGTGTCTCTCCAACATTGTTCCCCAAAACCACAATCACCCAGGAGCAGATGGAGGATGGCCACACTTGCTCCTACAAGCACTCACTTATACACCAACTAATGTGTACACCTTCGCACACACATCAACATCTATCACATACAAATGTTTTCAATCTCTTTCTCTTCCACAGTGTTTACTATCAGACGGTAGAGCAGCTGTAGGAGATCGAGCCTGGTGAATCTTGGCCAAAGAGGTCGGCCAGTCCACAGTGGCTCTGCTAAGAGAACTTAGGATACAAAAACTTTTCTTTTACTTAATAAGCTATGAACTCTTGAACAAGATTAATGTGTACATGAAAAAAGACTTGCCACACTGCAGTATATAAGACCAATCTCGATATCTTTTTTTTACTATTGCTCCACAGAAGGTAAATGGATGCCTTACTTTTGGGGACTGATGATATAAAGTTGAGATTTAAGTGACCACATAGAAGACAAGTAAATTATCACAATCTAAATACGAAAAGATTTTTTGCTTTTGCTTGATGCTTATAAACTGAAATCAAATTCTTACTGCACATTATATGTAATAAAAAAGGCAAAACAAAAGTCTTAGCTGGTGACTGTTTTTAGTTGTGGACAAATACACTGATATGGGTACATGGTGATAAAGGGAAATGTTAATCAGTCCCACAACTAACCAACTGAATTAGTTTTTAACAGTTTTTGTAATGGAGCCTAATGGCACAGAGGTATAAGATATGTAAGACTTCAGTAGTGAGTTGGTAAAATCATTATATTGTTTGTTTTGGTCTTGTCTTGAAAAATTTTTACATTTAAAAGAAAAAGAACAACAACAACAAAAATCATACTTTATAAATCCAGGACGGATAAATTTTTAAAGAACACAGTTGGAATTTACCATTTTACTGATATATTCTGATGCAGTTGGCTGTCACTAGTCCCCAATACGTCACTCAGCATTTTATTATGTACTTCACGTGCTTAGACTATTTGATTTAATTATGGTAGGCTTCATCTTTCTCTGATTTAACCAAAGTTGTTCTGATGTGTGTGTTAATGAGTTATCAGAGGGGAGGGAAGTTTAAAACACAGTGTGTTGCATTTACTGTAGCATGGGAGAGGGGCAGTGTGTGTGTGTGTGTTTGTGTGTTTGTGTGTTGGGAAGTCTTGGATTGCTTTTCTTGCTGCAATGAGCTGATATGTGAGATAGAGCTGTGCTTACACACAGCCGCCCCAGCAGCCTGGCACTGTGTGTGTGTGTCTGTGTGCATGTGCGCTGTTGGATGGCTCTAGTCATGGTGAATGAAAGATCAGAGAGAGAGAGAAGGCAGATGGACCGCCCTGAGGGCCAGGAGAGAGAGAGAAAGAGAGAGACGGACAGACAGAGACAGACAGAAAAAGAAGGAAGAGAAAAATGCCAGTTAACCACTGACACACTTGCCCTGCCAGCCTTCTTTCCATCTCTCTTCCCTCATTCGCTTCTGTTTCAGCCCCTCTGTGAAGATACTTGATGTTACAATGCAACACTGAAGCACAGATGACACACACAGCTTGATGAGGCACTTAAGGGGCACACAAGGCCACCCTACCCTCATGTGCAGAATGTGTGCTAATCTCCAGGAATGTCTGGTCTTGCTTGGCAACTACACGGTAAAATTTATGCCATATATGTATCTTTAAGGCTCCACCTCTGATGCAGCTCATGTATTTCATATCTGTACAGCTTTAGTGTCTTTAAATCAAGTAGTTCTGACATGTGATTCACAGAATGTGAACAATTCTCAGTGCAATACAGCTTAATAAGCACTTTGAATGAGAACTGTTACACACTCAAACAAGGAAACTTCTTTTTCCCACATTTTACTGAAAGTGTATCAGCTTCTATTAACACATTGTGTGTTTTCTTTATAATTAATTAACTCTTATAAGTTGGAAGAATTTTCAAAGGACAATGGGATAGTGCAGAAACTATAAGGGAGTAAAAAGAACTCTGGAAAACAGAACGACACCAAAAAAAAAAAGAAAATAAACAGCAAATATGTCAGATAGGAGAATAAATAAAAAAAGTTAAGAGAGATGAGAAAAAATACAGATACAGAAGTTGAGCAATACAAGACAGCAGTTCAAAAATAATTAAGGCACATAAAGACAAAGAGGATGTTAAGACAGAGACGCCAAGCTAGAGAAATTTAATACAGATAAAGGAAAGAAAGGAGGAGTGACAGAAGTAGAAAGCAGAGAAGTGGGAAAGAGGCAGAAAGACAGAAGATGAGAGGAGAGAGATGGGTGTAGCAGAGAGATGGGGAGTCAATAATGACTGATTACTGTAATTCAGCCTGTCAGAGACATCGACCTGCTGCTACCACCAATCAATACACACCAGGACACTTGCAGACACACACAAACACCTCGAAACGAGCATAGGCCACACGTGTCATCAAGCGCACATACAGGCTCGCAAACACAAACGCATACACACACACATACAGTAGGTATATGTATGGACACACATCACAAAAATGTAGAAAAAGTAATTGTACAAATGCCTACATGTCTGAAATGCTGGCAAGATTGCTGGAGTCACAAAAAAACACTGATAAAGAGACATTAATATGTGTAGGTGCACATGCACACACACACAAGCACAAACACAATGGGGTCGGGGGTTTTTAGCTACAAGCGACAGCCTCACACTGGGTCTAACAATCTAAAAGTCTCCTTCTCGCTGGGTGGACGTGGCAGAGCAAAATGGCTTCTTCAACTTCCCCCTTTTCCCACTTCCCCCCACGCTCCTTCCACCTTCTCAACTGGTATCAACTCGAACACTAATATTATCTCTCTTAGAAAAGAAATGGGGGAAAGGAAAGAAAAGGAAGTGAAAAGTGGGGAGGAAGACAAAAAGGGAGAGAAAGAGAACATAGAGATTAAGGACAAGAGGCAAGTGGAGAGTAAAGAGAGAGCACAGTTAAGGAGGGAAGGGAGGAAAGGACAAAGCAAACAAGGACAAAGGGAGGGCCTTATATGAGGCAGGATATGAAGAAGAGAATTAAAATGAGATACAATGAGGAAAATAATGACAGGAAAAGGAGTGAATCATGGGTAAGAGACCTGGCTTTGGATTAGAAAAAAATAAAAGTACTAAATTGTTCTGGATCTAAAACCCCTTTCAATTATGCACTGCTGCCATGAAAAAATATGCAAACTTCCAAATCACTTGGCTTGGACTTCACCCTTCTGGCTCCCTAGCATTGAGTTTGTAAGACTAGATTGAACTCAAGTGTGAACAGAGCAGGTAAATATTCTGGAAATATGTCTGTGTCCACTGCTGTTCGAGACAGATTCAAAATGCTGCAGCTTTGTCTCTTCAGCTGGATCTAAAATGCACAGAGTGCAGCTTCTTTGTACTCCTCTGCTTGACAATCAGTATACTGCTTTACCCTCTTTTGTTCACATAGTAGACATGCGCGAATAAATGGAATATTGTAATCAATTTAAAAAAAAATCATTTTAATAAAATTAATCTGGGAGCCTAGTGTGCCATGTCCAATGTCCATAAATAAAAAAAGTCAAGCCTCCTGCATGCTCTACCCAGGTGCCATCCCTCATACAACAACAGAGTATTTCATGCATGAGATCATGTCTAACATGGACAGTTTGTGGTTGTGAGCTACATATGTGAAAAGGCTATAACACACAATGTCTGGGTCTGAATTTGTGGACTCTTTGTGAAAATGGCTTAAAGTGGTAGATTGAAAGAGACAATGCAGGGTTCATATTAAATTATTTGACTCAAGATTTATATGAGCACCTGCTTTAGTGCAAGTGAGCTCTTTACTTAAAGAGAGTGTTACTGTGATTTCTTACGGTTTGCATCCTAGGTTTTTAAATATACTAGCATTTTTTTTTAATCAGTTATCCACATTGAGTGTCCTACAGTTAGCCTAAGTTATTTTTGTTGTTGTTGCATGGCTACCCATAGCAGCTACTGTAAGACTACTGTAGTCTTTACTGGAGAGGCCTAAACCCTTGTATGAAAAGGTCTTAGTCTCAAAACATATAATGCATAAAAGATGTTCTTCCTGCTGTTATGGTATTGGCACAGCACTGGCAGATATCAATCTCAGTAAGCATCTGTCATGTGGTGTAGCAGAGCCAAATTACAGATCTTTTGCCTGTGCTGCTGCTCCAGCTTGTAGTGTCTTTTTCACACCCAGTGGCTAGTGCAGCAAAGAGGAGTTGCTCCTAAAAACAGAAATGATACCAAGAATTTTGCTGTTTATCAGCTCTCTGTCTCTTCTTTTCCCTTTTCCCCCCTCAAAAGTTACCATGTGAGATTTCTGACCAATAGTAGTGCTTTGGAGAAATGCACGTGTATAATGTCGATTCAGTTTAGCATTGTGCCATAAAAGGGGCTGAAGAAGAAAGTTACTGCCAAAATAAAGCATCTGTAAACAAAAGACCCTATTTCATTTTTTGGAATTATAACTTGATCATCATTCAGTCAACTGTAAGTCAATCAGTTCATGCCTTTAAGAATTGCGGTTGCCAATGTAAACCTTGTTTCTATGTGATGCCAATAAAAAGCACTCACTGGACATGAGAGGAAGAAATGATGGGAAAGAGTAAAAGAACAGACAGACAAGCAGGGACACAGGAAGACAGTATCATTAGAGGATCAAATTGCTTTAAGTGCTGCTTTGAAGAAATTCCAGTGATGAGCCAGTAGCTCAGCCCGCCTCAACGGGGGACAATGTCACCTCACAGTGTGAGTGTGTGTGTGTGTGCGTCTGTATGTACACTGCTGTTCCTCTAAGGAGCTTGTGTCCACGTGAGTGCAATTGTCTGTCAGTGTTTGTCAGAACACACGTCTGTATTTGAGTATGCATGTCTGTGTGTGAGACCAGAGAGCAAAGAGCCTCGTTTAAAAGAAGCATTTGAGAGGAGAGTCATCGATAAGTATTGACCGTTGGCCCTCTTCCAAACAAACTGCCATTGAATCGACACAAGCAGACAGACTGTATACACACCTGTCTGTCTGTCTTCCTCTCCTGCATTCACACATGCATTCAGACATGTACACACAGCAGCTGTGTATCACAACTTAGTCTGTTTTTCCGTGCACAGCAAACTCGCTCACTTGATATATGGCACTTCAGAGCCAACTAAATACAGCTCCATCACACTAGCACTTATTTTCTGAAAGCCAAACACCACTGGACATTGATTTGCTATTCTTAACACTTGAGCTGAGAGATAACCAACATTCTTACTCACACACACATGTGCAAGGATTTCAACAGTCAACATGATGGTGCAGATATAAAAGTGATAATTGATAGGTTTTTGGCTTAAGGCTATACAGCTCTCCTTGCATGCACACGAGTAATTATGCGGAAAGATTGAAGTTACTGCTAAAGATTAGCAACTTTCTGTGGTATTTCTGTTTTGGGTAATCGAAAATTGTAAGTCAGAACTGATAAAAATAAACATTGGCCTTTGTCAATCATCCAGGAAGGCAGGCTTGTCAAAAGGGTGCCATTTTGACAGTGACTATGATGCCATTACTACTGAGGACCAGTAAAAGTCTATAAGTAGAGATGACTGTGTTCTATAATCCCTTGACTAAGGAGGGGATGTTAATAACAAAAATACAACGAGTTGAGTATGGTGAATGTTTGGTAGAATGAGTTTGGCAGCTAAAGGAGCCAGCAGATAACTTACCAATTAGGGGCAGAAATAAAGGCAATGAACTGAAAAAGGGGGAGAATTTTCTGTGACCTACCTTTGCCTTCTGATTTGGTTTTGTATATTCTGAGCAGGGTTTTCAAAAGGATACAAGTTCTGGTACAGGGGAATAAGGGATTTGAGAGCTCGACTGGCGTTGATCGCAGTGGCTCTGACCATGGTGGGTAAAATCTTCACGTCCACTATAGCACCATCAAACAGTGGACCAAAGAATGGCACCTACAGATGCAAATACATGCAGTGAAGCAGGCATTGATGAAGAATAAAAAAATCATAATATCTACATTTCTAATTTAGCCATAAAATTTTTGATTTTTTTCAATAAAAAAGAATAATCTCTGGGAGCCACTGGGTTTTGACTAAACCATGCACTTTTGGATTCAGGCTATGGCTTCGTGATTTAATTACTTACTTTGCTTGTGGAATCCACCAAAGAGAATAATATAAGGCTTTTATTAAATTCATTTATAGGCCAGGTCTCAGAGACATGCACTCAATGACTGAATACAGTGCTTTTGGGACGACTACACAGAGAATATCTTATCTAACTTGCTTTAGGATTCATGATAATTCAATATTTTTTGCTTGTAGAATGAATGACACAGAATAAGGTTATATTATTAGTGCTGTGGTATCTATGTCATACAGAAAAAAAAGCATTTTATTGTGTTAAGTCTTGCTTGAAATAGAATTATGCTATCAGTGCTGTGGTTTTAATGTCTCTGTGTTTTAGTCTGATACATTAACCAGAGCAGAAAAAGTCAGGGCAAGAGTCTCTCTAGGATTGTCAGTCAATCTGGATGCATATCTGTATAGTTTGTAGGGCTGGACAATAAATGGATATTTAAACGATATCCTAATTCAAGACTAAAAATTACCTTAGATTTTGTTTGTCGTTTTGTTATTTGGTTATATGGAATTAGTGTGGTCTTTTTTTGTCTTTAAAACTGCATTACAGAAAAGTGATGTTATTTTCTTAACTTTCCAGACTGCTCTAGCCGCTTATACTTGTCTTTATCCGCATAAGTATTTGGTCATAGACATCCTGATGTTTGCTTTTGTCCATTTTGCCCAACCTAACAGTCTGGATGGAGACATAAAATCATGTCCCAAAAACTGTGTATGCTTGGAATCTTTTTCTTATCTACCGGTCTAAAAATATGATTTATAAAAAAACAAACAAACAATCACTATCACTGCTAATCCACAAGTGTAAAAGTGTAAAAAGATTATATACACTATGTAATTGTGTTTTGAATCATTGTTGACTGTACATTTATTGATCTGTTTATTACTGTCTTTTGGCCAGATCTACAGAAATAATCTATCTCACTTATTGATTTTAGCAACTAAACAACACTTAAAGTTCACAGCCCTGCAAGAAGGTCTGTAAGGCATTACTTACAGTGGTGCTTTGAGTTAAATGCTAATCTCATCATGCTAACACATTTACAATTACAATGCTAACATGCTGATATTAAGAGGGTAAAATGTTAACCGTGTTCACCATCTTAGTTTTGTATGTTGGCATGCTAACATTAGCTAAATAGGCAGGCATAAAACACAGCTGAGGCTGACTGAGGGAAATGTCCACAGCTTTTTAGGCGGTTGATCATTAATTAAAGAACTAGACAAATTAAAAAGTCACCAAAGTCATTACAATTCTTCTTAATGGGGACATTAATGTGTCTTCCAAATTTGTGGGAATCCTTATAATAGTTGTTGAGGCATTTTACTGAAGGTTTAATCGTCAACATCATGGTTTGTACCCCACTTCACAAATAGTCATTTAAAAGATACTCCTATAATCTAATTAACTCGGTTTGAGTCTTTGCATGCGCAGAAATGCAAAGACACCAAGTTACAGCAGAAAATATTTAAACCTGGCAGCTTGATTCGATTTTAGAATGCTTATGTTCTTGTTTTTTTTTTACCTCAGGTTTTTTAAGTATATGGATGGAGTACATGTAGTTCTTCATGGGGTAGATGATGATCAGCACGTCTCCAAACTCAGTGGGGATGATCCCTTGGCGGTAGTCTCTAGAATGCTCTGACCAAACAATGTGGACCTCGTCATTTCCCAGGTGTCTGAGCTGGGGTTGGAAGGAGAAGGAAGGAAGGAGTGGAAAAGAGAAATGAACACCAGAATCAAAAACTGAATAATCATCTCACATTTTTCTTTCTTGCAGCATAAAAAAGCGCCTAAACTAAGTCAATGCCACACACAAAAATGCACTCACACAAATGCACCTGCACAAACACAGACACACACACAGAGGGCAGATGGACTGTATCCATCATAAACCCATGGCTTTTGATTTGTGTGTGTATGCATGTGCATGCTACTGGTGGCCCTGGGGATGATGGAGTAAGTGTGTGAAGATGAAGAGTGGACACAAAGACAGAGTGAAGCTCCGGAAAGATGGAGTATGGACTGGAAGACAGATGAGATCAAGTCTGTTGTGTGATTCTGTGTGTGTGTGTGTGGTTCACAAACACTCGGTGGGCTACAGTGAGAGCTGGTGACAGCTCTGTCATTAACCTTGATGTCTGCCAAAATACAGACACACGCACACTCACTCAAACACACCACCTCCCCACACAGACGTCTCTCTACTTGTCTGGTGTGTCACACACGTTCAGGAGCCTGCAGCTCTTGGCCTTGGCCCTGAAACAAACACATTACAGACATCTGCTTCTTAATGTGTGTTTAACTAGAATCTGTTATGTATTTTGTCCTCTGTCAAGTTTTTTGAAGAAGTATAATTTGTCTGCATAAATAGAGGGATTTGTTTGTGTAAGGAGCAGTCCATTTTTCATTAAATGGTGTACGAGGATGCACAGTTTAATAAAATGTAATTTTGTTTATACACCAACACACATCTCACACAACTCTCATTTAAGCCTGAGGTTGAGCTAATTAATTTTGAGGCCTGGGGGATTTGTGAGCACGTTAGCTTATTCATCATGTTGGAAGTGACTTCACACACTTGCCATAATGACACTACTTGAATTTTAAATTTGAGTTATGGGTTTAATTAGCCTGATATTTTCTTGACTAGTCACACATTAAGCTGATATATTAAGTGGAGTTTGGAAAGCACGCTAGGAATAGAGATGTATTTATCAAGTTCTAATTGAGATAAATCTTTTAGAGGCACTTCCCTCTTACGGTGCCTGCAAGTCCAAGTGTCAATTAAACACAACACACAGTGCTGCCATTTTTGCATTTAGAGGATTACAATCTTGGATCTGTATTTTTATGTCAGAATAAAGTTTTGTGGCTCAGTAAAATTAGGCAACGTGGAGTCTTATTGTCTGATGCACTTCTCTTCCTCATATCTCTGTTTTAAAATATTTCAGTGAAGAAGATCTGAGTGATGTCATCTCTGATGCCACAATCAGTTGGTGTAATGCAGCTTTAATCCTTTTAATCATGTTTCAAGCAGATGTGGTATGAGAGAGAGCAGAACACACAGCAAAGAGTGAAAACTGGACGAATGCCCTGAAAGGGACTAAAATCCCACTGCTGTTTTTGTGTGTGTTTGTGTGTGTATGGCAGGAGGATGAATGATAAATGCCTGCCAGTATGGACATGTGTATGTCTGTCAGTTTAACCTCTTTGTGGACACATTTGTCAAACTGAGTGAGTGTATGTGTTTGCAAACCCGCCTGTTCTTGCTAACATATGCGTGTGTGTAAGTGCTTGTGTGCCTTTGTGTCCAACATTAACACAAATTTATAGTTGTGTGGCTATTTGTGCAGACTGATGTGAATAAAGCCTTTAGTGGATATGTGTTTGTGTCAAGTTAAATAAGTTTATTGTGCGTGTGTGTGTTTCTATGTGAGTATGCGTGTTTGATGGGGCCATCAGCTGATCAGGGAGACGGATGGTGTCGGACCAGGCGCTGATAATCCAATCAGGAGCCTGCAGCGACGTGATAGGCCGAGAAGCAGGAAGTATGATCTGATTAAAGGGACATTATGGCCATGTGCAGAGCGCCTAGTGCCTGGAGGTTGACAGGTGCACCAGCACACACACACACACACGCACGCACAGGCACACACGCCACATGCGCGCACGCGCACAAACACACACACACACACACACATTAAAACCTGCCAGCCTTCATGGCGGTTCGAGTTCACAACATGCACACACACTCACACGAATGCTTCAAAAAATCATTAGAGAAACACTAGACATCAACAGATATGTGTGTGTGTGCATCTACCTACAATCATTTGCAATGTCATTCCAATCAAAGAAAAAATAAAGGAGGAGGAATCAAATTGGAAGGACAGAAAGTAGTGAAGAATTTTTATCTCCTAATGTTCGCTCACTGAATAAAGAGTGAATCTAAAGGAACAACTTATCTTAGCAGTATAAAGGAGGGCAATAGAGTTGATCATAGACTGAACAGAAGGAGAGTGAATGATGAAACATGTTTCAAAACATCAGACAATCTAAAAATGAAATGTAACAGTATTTCTGTGTGTTTAGTTTAATCCAACAACCAAGAGGCCAATTAGCCAGTTCTATCCAGTTAGCTGGATAGAAAAACAAAAAACCCCCCGAAACTTATAAAACCCCAATTCTTAAAAAAAAGGTTGAATGCTACATTAAAAATAAATAAAACATATTGTGTTAACTTGTTAGTCCACTTTGGCATAATTTCAATTGAAAACAGCAATAAACAGTTTGATGGCAAATGATGGTTTTCAGTTTTTATACAGGTTTGACAGTGTCAAATTTTCTAGGGGTTGGGATTGTTTACTCAAATGAAAATCACCAGGTGAAAGGTCACCACTCAGCTAGGTGCGTGTTACCTTCTTGGTAAGGTTGTGGTCCTGGTCATGGGGCATGCGAGTGGACACGTGGAAGATGACCTCTGTAGTGGAGGTGGCATAGTAAGGTGTGGTTTGGCCTGTACTCCGATTCCTCTGGAGACCTCCCATGAAGCCACAGTGAGTAGTTAGGTCCACCTAAGGGGCAAACACACATGTATGTTAACATGCAGAATTACAAGTAAAAAATAACTTTCCTTACACCTAAAGCTCATTTGGAAAATTTGACAGAAACATTGTAAAGATACTCTGCAATTTGAATGTATTAAAAAGAAAGACAATATCAAAACTTTAAGAATCTATGCAATGAATGTGCTCTTACCTCCCAGCCCAGCCCAGAGACAAAGTCTTCATAAGCTTGGCTGCCTGCTGTGTTGGTCAGTATGGAGTGTTTGTCCTCCTGGCCCTCAGCAACGTAGAATACTGCTATTTTATGAGTCTCACGGCTAGAAGAAAATAAAGCAAACCAATATTAACCAAAATGACACATCACTACCAACATGACACTACGTGAAATTTTTACACAAAACCAGTGTCATTAGGTAAGGCTCAAGATTAGGACTGAAATGCTATGCAGCGTAAAGTAACTGCATCCCAGAACCCTACAGAATACATTTCTGAGTATACATTTAAACTAACATTAAGCTAACAGTTAATGACCCAACCCTTTAAAATGAAAGAACCGAAACCAACTTAAGGCAGACAGAGAGGGTGATTAAAACCAAGCATTCGGTTGAAATGGAGGATTCTGATTAGTAACCAACTAAAACATGAATGAAAGGGTCAAAAAGAAGAAAAGAACAAGGAATGCAAGAAACAACACAAGGTGCTTAAATTTTCAATTCTCACCATTGTCGTGAGTCCAGGTTCTTCAGCTCTCTCAGTAACTTCTCATTCTTCCTCAATAAATGAAAGTTACTCCTGTAAGACAGAAACATTAACGAGTTAGGAATAATTTATCAGAGTTACAGATAAGCCTGCATCTCTATAATAATTTGGCTAACACCAGTGTTTCCCCTGCTCAGCTAGTTGCTTTTCTGTGTGACAATTTGCAGAAAAACAACAAAACTAGTGTCAGCTAATTAGTCATGAAGTATTGCTGGCAGGTTAAACATAAAAAGAAAGAGAGAGAAACAAAACAATTCAAACAAATATTTTTCTTAGTCCCATTAAGAAGAGATAATGTTCAAGGTTTTAAAGAAATAAGTTATAAGGGCATTAACACACTAACACAACCTTGCCGTGCCCACCATTTGTCAGATGACATTTCTACTGTTGAAAGAGACAACCAAACACTGAGGAAAGGAACAGCACAAAAGGTTCTGAGATCATGAGACTCTTGTAATTTCTGTATGAAGAACATGCAGAAATTATATCACTCAATTACAAATGCCAGAAGCTGCTTTATTTGGCTTTTCTGGCCGTTCATCCAACGCACTTTTCTTTACGGTGCCTGGTGCTTCAATTTAGGAGTTATAGATATAGATCACTACATATTATCAATACTATGCTATAAATTAGCACATGCAACAATATTTGTTGCTGACTATAGCCAGTGTCACCACAACTCTCCAAGCAGAAGAATACAAAAGTTTTTTTTACACCAACTAAGATGTATATGTCGCGTTCAAAACACCACAGTGACCACTCACCAACCCCCAAGCTTCTCATAGAAAACCAAGACTTGAGCAGTGAGCTTGGAGCTTGAGCTTTGAGGGGACTGATAATGACATGTCATTCTTTTCACTCTTAGAGAGAGAAAAAAGAGTGAAAGAGCAGGAGATAAAGAGAGAGAGAGAGACAGCAATTTGCTCTTTATTAAACTGATACTTGGTAATGGCCTCATTCTCTGCTCTCAAAGACTCCATCTACACCCTGGATTATAGGGAGAGGCATAAAAGGACACACACACACACACACACACACACACACACCCACAGACATACACACACAGGTGACTGTCAGTATCTTAGTATCAGTAATGTCCCATATGAATACCTAGAGAAACATACGAGGACAATAACAGATGATTACACAATCTTTTCTTCTCTTTATTTCTAATCTGTAAATTGGGACAGATTAGTAAGCCCTCCCCCCCAAGTTTCTTTAGCCTTCTTAGATTATCTCCATTTCGTTTTTTGTTTTTTATTCTCACTCCTCATCTACATGTGCCTTATTCATCCTGTTTTCTGATATGCTACTTCTCCTACCATCATTCTCTGCTTCAACTACTGCCTTTTATTCTAACTCCAAATGGGTTGAGTTTGATCAATAGAGTACTATTACTCATTATCACACTCTCTTCCATACACACACGCGCAGTGTGTTAAGAAGTCTATTGTGCAGGCTGAATGCAGACGGTGTAATTCCCTGGATAAAGAATAAAGAACGATGAGTGTCCATTAGCCAGCCAGACACATTTAAAGTGATACCTTGACATTGTGTATTTTAGACCTCACTGAGAGAATGAATGCTGCACCTTGTGAATGGGAAAATATGGGGTCTAATTAGCACAAAATGCTTTTTTTGAATTTGAAGTTTTTGTCTCATTTGCATTCAGCATGCATTTTGTTTGTTCTAGCGGAAAAACAAAAATTAACAAAAAAGACTGGCCTACATAAAGAACAGCAACCTTAAGCAAAAAGAAAAACATCATTCGTTCCTCCTCTTGCATTAGAAG
>JAPZDV010000007.1:20892174-20910575 GCA_029814665.1 Acanthurus lineatus
ATTATTTTTTTAATTTAGTAGCAGTTTATTTTTTGTGCAATATACAAGCATTGGCATCTCTTTAAGTAAAAAATATTCCAAAATGAAACTCCACTAATGTAAATTAAAGAAATAATCAAAAGTTAATTAGTCGTCATTATGACTGGAAACAAGTATTTGAATTTAGTTAGATTATATTTCTCCAAAAACTTAAGTTTGCAACAAACTAAATTCCCCAAGGATGTGCTGTGAATACTTCTGTCCAGTTTTACTTTACAACATAAAGTGATACTCAGATAGGTCAAAAAAGCAAAATTAAAGAGAAAGATAAGAAAAGACCACACATAACTAAACTGTTTGTGTTAATTATGTAGATCATTACTGCCACATTAATGTTTGTGTTAATATTATTTTCTAGTATCTATATGTCTGGCCTCACCTCTTCTCCCAGGAGTTCAGTCCCAGTATGTTGATCAGTAGTCTGCAGTAGTAGAAGGCTGACTGAGGTGTCTGAGTCTCTGGTTCGGTCTGCTGCACTGCCCTCATGTTCAACTCCTCACCTCTCTGAAACATTTGAGGTACAAATAAATTAAATATCATTGAAATTTAACAGAAAACAACAGCATAACTGAGAAAAAGAGCAACCATACCAAATTAAGATCAATTTAGAGAGACTAACACCACAAGGCATTTATGTGATAATATTATAGGTATTAAAACAATGTGAGCTTTGTTTGCAAATTTTACCAGCAACTCATATTTTTTGACATTAAGAAAAGATTTACTAAAACAGGCCATTCGGTGAAACAGCTTGATATTTACCTTTAATGAAACTTAGTGTAATTCAAAGCAAGATTTGTAAAACTACATTCTAAGGCTACAACTGCATTTATGAACCTCCAGTATATGAGCATTCCTTTCATCAAGAGGTACTACCAAAAAAATATAGATATTCCTATTTGCGGAAAAGTTAAACTTTTGTATTTATACAGACAAAGACACTGCGTACATGAAGGACGAACTCTCTTTCAGCGGCACTCTGCTTTAGGATGGCGTTGATGACATCATTCTCCTGTTTTTCTGAGACACACGCTGGAGGAGGAGCTGGGATGTTGAGTGGCATGCCTAAGGGGACCAATCAGGACACATAAGCTGATAATAATTTTATGTGGTTTCTTTTTCTCTTTTTATTTTCTGTGTTGTTGTTGTGCCAGAAATTGTATTTTTTCCTCCTTAGAACTTTAGGACAATGCATTAAGAAGGACCTTTGTTAGTGTGTAACCACCTTTGACTGGATGCAGGCTCCTCTGTTTTTAGAGAACACTTGAGAGATGTCAATCTGTGTGTTTACTACTAAAACGACTAAAAGAAATATTATTCTGTGGTTTAATAGATTGTTTTTCAAGTCAGAGGTGTTCAAAAACCTGTAATAACAATCATTTCAAGATACAGTATAAGCAAACAATATTTGCAGCTCCTTTCGAACGTTGGACTTAAAAGAGGCACAAAAAATCTTGCATGAGATTTGTGTTACATTTTTTTGTATAATGTTGATTAAATAACAGTTCAGAACACAAACTGTAGCTTACAGTAGGTGCTTAGCCAGTGTGTGTGAGTGTGGGTGGGTACCTGCTCTCTGTAGACACTCAGGACTGGAGTATCCCAGGTACTGCAGCATTTCATCCAGTGCGTCGTCTCCCTCCGTCAGTGAGTCCCATGCTGGCACTGCCTCCCGACACACACGTTTAGCCAATGGTGGAGCTAGAAGCTGCTCCAAGCCTGACTCTCCTCTATTCACCTCTCCGTCCATCCTATTCTCATTCTTCTCCTCTTCCTCTTGCTCCTCCTCATCCTCCTCTCCTTCACTGCCTCTGTGATCTCCTTTCTCCTCCTCATTGACTTTCCTCTCCTCTCCTTCCTCCTCCTTCTCTTCTCTCTCTCCCTGAAACCCTTGCATTTCCCCCTCCATTCCTCTTCCTCTCTCCTCTGCCTCCCTCTCCTCCAGCCCCTCCTCTTCATTGTCTTCCCTCTTCACTCCCATCTTTGTCGTTGGGCCTCCAGGTGGAGTGCGTAAATGAAGATTTGCATTGTGAGGTGAATGTGTGTGTGACAAGAATGTGTGTGTTGGAGTGTTAGGGGAGCATGGTGGAGGTCCATAGAGAACGGCGGAGTCCCAGGAGTGTTTTCCAGCTACATCTCGGATGATGACACGAACACAAGCTGGAGCAGAGGACAAACCGGCTGTCATTCCTCCTCCTGGTACACCAGACTCTGATCGAATCTAGAAAAATGGGGACAGCAAGAACAACCGTTGAACACAAAACGTTCCAAATACTGAAGAAATAATTTTGAGTTGCAGCAGCTTTATTTTGCCTCAAAGCAAAACAAAGATGGAATATTTATGATTCCAGTTTTCTCCATAGTCTTGACTGCAGTTTTTAGCACAACTACTGACTTACTTATGTCTTTACATTCACATGATAATAATCTCTTTTACCTAAACCTACCTGGTTTAAGACCAAATTCTTCATCTGAATAAGCTGATTTTTTTTTAAAAATGGTTCTGTGTAGGAATGGTTATTACTTTCATTCAAGAACTCAAAATGTCCATTAGTCATTACAGCTGCTATCCAAATCAACTACCTATGGTATGTAAAGTAGTTAAATTCTAATTTAAGAAACAGGAGCCAGCAGACCAATGTTGGTCATTCTAATCTTTATGGCATAATAGTAAAATAATAAAATAGTCATATCAAAAGACTCAGTTTTTAGATCTTTGCTGTTTGGCTTAACTTTACCCACAACATCTGTGGGTGTGTGCAGGATTTGGGCTCCTAATGCACGCTGACAATTACTGTTTGATTCATGATGGGGAGAAAAAAATACATTACCACTGGTTTGTCTAAACTAACAGACTTCAGGTGGCACACTGGCTTGACACTGATATAAAAGCATCTCTCTGTGTCTCTATGTGTGTCTCTGTGTGTCTTTAAGCACTTTAAAGGTGAAAAAAATGATAGTAAACAAAAGGTGGTGCAGGATTTTAAATATCTTAGACTATCTTGGACTTTAAGCTTAAGTGTGAGAAACAAAAAAGATAAGCAGAAGTACAGTGCTCTAAAAGTCCCTACTTGCTGTTTCCAGAGTTTTAAAACATTTTCTACATTAGTTAAGTCCTGGTTATAACTTGGTCAGACATGCAATCATGGCAAGAAGTAGTTATTATCTGACTGCTTGAGTTCACAAAATACTTTTTTTGCTTCTTCAGCTTCATGTGTTTGCTTGTTAGCTTGTGTATTGTCATACATGTTTTTTTATGTCTGTATCCAAGTAATTTAGATTTTCACAAAACACATCTCTCATTTATCAGCTGTTGGTCAGAGGAAAGAGTCTCCTCCTCATCCAGTGGTTATAAACTGGTCTAAATGTCATGTAGCTGAGTTTACCTGATACACTGAGAGCAGTGTGGAGCCATTCAGAACCAGAAACTGCAGGTTTGGTGAATGGAAAAGCTCCGGTCCAAGATCTGCACTCTCACAGAATGGGTTGTCATGGTTTTCACACACCTAGGAAACACAAATCATAGTTTCGCTCTAGAAAATGCCAAGATTTGAATAACAGCATTGAAAAATGTTTGGATTTTTTATTCCCCTGAGGACAAACAAGCAATCATTTCCATATATGGTGCATCTTACTTATGCAATTACAGCCACTAAACACACACAGGAAAAGTACCTGACTAGACAGAGTAGCAGGCCCTCCAGACATTGGATAATGTCCTAGATGGTTGACCAAGTGTGTAATAACTGTTCTGGCGGCAATGGACACCAGGCCCTGCTGAATACGGCTACGAACTGTAGGAAACAGAAAGAAAGCACAGACAGAGAACTTTTATTACTGCAAGGATACAGTTAAAAAGAATACATTCAGGGCACAAGATATTAAAAGTTTATTTCTATGCCTCTAGATTTTAGTGCTCAGTGGACTGGTGTAACTGTCACTCTGACTTGATATTTTAGGTTCCAAGAACAAAACTTCAAGAACAACAGCTTAAAAAGCAAGGAGGTAAAGACACACATTCAAGCTTATACATAGTTTGCGGCATGCTGAGAAGAAGCCAATGCCATCACACACTGTGCTGCCAGCAGATCCTTGCTAATCAACACCATTACACACACACTGTGAAACACACATGCTCTCCAACAGCTCCTTATCGACAAAGCTGTGTGTGGAGTACAGATATGTATTGACCAGACATTCTCAATGACTCTCTAAACCTCAAGAGAGCTGAGAAGGAGGAAGAAAAAGAGAAAAAAACAAATGAACATAGTCAACTTGTAAAAATACATGATAGAAGTGAAAGAATAATAGCAGGGAAAAATGTTAAAAGAAGAAAGGAAGTGAAGTTGTTAGGAAACTAAAAAGAGAGGAGAGAAGAGAGGAGAAGAGAGGCATGGTCTATCAAGGTGCTCCTGTCATTAGACGAGACACTGTCCTGGTGGACCACAGCAGGGGACAATACACACTCTCACACGGATGCAGACACTTGCGCACATGTGCACGCACCAACACACGCAGGCAAACAAACACATACACATATACAAATACATACACACACTCACGCAAACACACTTAAAGATTTTGCATGTTTTTGTTAAAGATGTAATGGCCTGGGTTCCGTCTTGCATTGCTTTAATATATTTCTGACCTTAAGTAGCAAAATACATATTCACAGGCTCAGACTTATTATTTGTAAATGTATTTTTTGCACATCAGTAAAGACACAAAACTCTAATTACATAGTGTGCCTAAAAGCTAAGTATGTGCCTTTGGTTTTAGATAAGATACCTTCAGTGACAGGCTGCAGTTTGCTGGAGCGTTCAGAGTCCGGACTGTGCAGGGGTTCTGGTTCTCGGAGGCTCTCTAATGGCAGGAATGGGTCGTAGTCTGGACTCAGCAAGTCTGACAGCTGGAGTGGGTAATACTTGGGACTGTTGAATGACTGGGCTCCATACACACAACCATGCAATACCTAGATATGTTTGTAAAGGAAAAGGGACACTATTTCAGACTAAATTCCATTTTGACTCTATTATAAGTTATTTTAGGCTTTAGTACATTGGTGCTTATACTATAATATGGTATAAACAATGATTTTCAGTAGAATTTGGATCATTTTTTAGGGAAATTCTTGCTTAAGTGAATGAACAACAATTTTTTAAAATAAGTTCTTTAAGTCTTCCAATTAGTGCTGTTTTGTGGTTACTGATTGATCACTGCTGAATAAACACTGTTCAAGTTATAAAGGTTAATGTATGTGTGTATTTGTGTCCATGTGAAGGGCTGTGTCATGCTAGCACAAACATCAAAGCTTACTTTATAAATACAGCTAAGCAGAGTCTTTGTAGGCTGGTCCTTCTCTGGAGGGCTTCTTGTTTGAACAGGCTGGAGGAGAGTCTTTGGAGGCAAAGCCATCACCCAGTCTAACAGACACAACAGGAGGGATACCACCAGCTGCAACACACAAACATATACACATGCACTGGGTTATTCTCTCTGTTCAATGAGTTACATAGTGAGAAAGTGTGAGAGGGATTATTTGTGTGTGTATGTTACCCTCTTATCCAGTTCATGAGGAGAGGACTCAGTAGCAGGCAGCAAGTATGTGATTGTAGCAATCAAAATCTAAGGGAAAAAAATTGGACAAAATTGTTTTACACGTAGAAAAAAAAAAGTTTAAATAAGGAATAAGGATAAGGATAAACTAGAGATATTAAAGGAACATTTAAACCAATCACAGAAAATATGACTTCATTTTTTAGATCAGGATTTGTGGACACCCTAACGATGTCATGATGAATAAGTTATAAAGCCATGTTTGCAAAGTTTATTGATTTATTGCACAGAAGCTTTGAGAAAGCAATGTTTCACCTCTACGATCTTCTTTGGAGTGTCAGGGGGGAATTTCTGAAGATGATCTACATGATTGATCAGGAGGTGAAGAATATCCGACGCCACCAGTGCTACGTTCTTGTTGGGGTACTGGGAGATGAAACACAAACAGTGAGGGAATTACTTAGTAATTCACAGGCTCTGCAAATACATTCACATTTTATCATGCTATGAACTAACATATTTGAAATAATAAAAAATCATCCACATCAGTTTTTTGACTCAAAATTGAAATTAATTAAGACCTAGATTTTAGGTCAATCTTTTTACTTTCGTAAGAGGTAATAGCATGTGCTGGACAATAAGCTTTACCTATATGAACATTAACAGCTCATAAATAATTATTCATGCATTTATTCTAGTTATTATGTAACATTCCTTTAACATATTTATGAAAAAATGTCATTCATGTCTATAAAAATTATCTGAAAAAATGAACAGCAGATGAGGCACATTTTAACTCTTTTAGCACATCCTGATACTATAAGCTTCTTCATTAAATTTTGTGACATTGAAATAAAAACAATTATGGAAACATTGCACAGTACCTCTGCTTCAAAAATGTCCATAAATAAAACATTCTTTTAAATTGTTAATTGTAATATTCTACATATATTATTTTTTAATAACTTTTGTTGCTTAGTCAGTGATTATCAAAGTTGTATATCTTTTTTTAAGAAACACAATAAACACAGGTTTATTGGTGATGATTTGTAGATCAGCAGGATACAAAAGAGGATCAACCTCGACAAGAAAAGCATCTTGATAGGAGAGAGGATGGATAAGTGGGGGAGGAGGATAACAAGAAAGTGGCTCTGTCTATAAATGACAATCCCTTAAGCTTTATGTATGTGTGTGTGATTATGTGTGTGCATCAGAGGGCGCACGTTTGAGGCTACTGGCTGCTGGTATGAAGGCAAGAGTGGACAAGATGTGTGTGTATGTGTGATATTGAGAGTGGAGTGTTTATGTGTGTGTGACAGCTTGCAGCATTCCCTCTGGATTAGTCTCCTATCTGAAGGAGGACCAAACATATTGACAGTCCAGGGTTTGCTCCCAGGAGTAGGTGAATGTGTGTGTTTGTGCGGGTTGCTGTAATGTCTTAGCAGGCCATTGGCTGCCGATACACAAGCTAGGGATTCCAAGGTGGAAAAGGTATTTGTGTGTTAGTGTGTGTGTGTGTTAATGTCCATTTAGAGCCACTTGGATTCAGATGAAACAATAAATGTTGGACAGTATTATTCTCATCCACAGGCCTCCCAGTCTAGTGGCAAGAAACAAACAATACCAACTGAGGCAATTTTACCAACACCAACAATCAGCTCCAACAATGTTTTTCCATCATACTTTGGCTCTTTGCAGCTCAGCATGTTAAGCACATCAACGCCCCAAATGTTTAGTCTTCAGGAGATATACTGGTGTGTATAAACTCATTTTCACCAGCTTCTTTGTCTCTTAATTAAAGAACTATTTTTTTATCCCATGTACTGTCTTTATGTTGCCTTGTGTTTTCCAAAATAGCAGTTCTTATAACATGTGCACTAATGTGATCACTATGAGGTTTAAAAATGCCACAAAACCTAAGATCACAACACACTAAGCATGCCAACATTTACAAATTCAGGGCCAAAATTCAGTCCTCCAACTGTTTAAAATAAAACTTCATGTTATTATAGATAATAATCAATAACAAATCAATCAAAAACAAAAAAGAAAAAAACATTAAAGTAGCCCCCCTAAAACATCCAGACAGCAGAGGAACAGATGTTCAGACATTGCCAGTGTTGTGTAGATCAGTGTAACAGGCGGCAAAGCAGCAGTCTGTTTGAAACAGATTCATTGCTTTGGTCTGATCCTACTGGATCGTGGTCAAAGACAGAGGGAGCACCACAGTCAGCAGAGACAAAGTTTGAGGCCAAAGGCTTCATCCGATCATAGTATGCAGCTGGCTTGACATATGACTCTTTATAGATGTATATTTTGATCATACATTTATAGTTTGTGTTTCAAGTTTAGATAAGTGGACTTTAGTGCCTGGCTGAAATGTAACCGATTTCTCTTAAAAGTGGAGTTGTGACTGACCTTTAGAGTAACACAGATGACGTTGAGTGCATCTTTAATCTGTGGATGTTGAGTACCATTAGCCAACTCCTCGCACAGCCAGATACCCAGACTACACAGAGCCACACACCTAACAGGGCAAAGCAAACATACAGAGTGAGCAACCTGAGAACACATTAACATACAGAAACAGATACACATGAAAAGAGACAGAGTAAAGTACTGTACATTGGTACAGCACGTACTTTACACATCAATTCATAAATACACACCAACTAACAGAAAACAAAAACATAGTGACGAGCAGTGAACACAAACGTGTGTATTCAGGTGTCCCACGACGACACCAACACTTACCTGGCAGGAGCAGAGGGTTCATCCTTGGCAGAGGTCAGGACAGTTTTAATTATGTGCTCCTAAAGAAACAAAACATTCAGACAAACTCGGTTAATTTGCCTGAAAAAGCACTAAGCACTGGTCCTGAGTTGTGTTAATGTCCACATACTGTTTAACATCTTGAAAAGGTTCTGCACACAAAGTTAACCTTTCGTCCTGGTGACAAGAATGATGACAAGAATGACAAAGTGATCAAACACACTGATTGTTTTTGTTAGATAATGAGCCAAGTGATTCATGGAATTACATTACACATACTGCACTAAACAGGGACACACAGGCATGTTAAGGACTTATCTACACACACCCTGAGGCACATTCAAACACTCCCTGGTCCTGTCCCTCCAGTCAGTGTTAATGACAGCTTACGGATTCAAAACAAGTTTCTGCTTTGTAAGAAACCAGTAAGCGGGCCTGAGATGCTGCCACGCATGGCATTAACGGTTTACACAGCAACAACAACAATAACAACATTGCTCCCATAGCTCTGGACTGTTACAAGAATGACTGATGAGACATTAACCTATTAGTTTGGTTCTGAGACCCCCTATGGACAGCAGGAACGTACATTACAAGGTCTGGACTGACCTAGATAACACAAAAAGTAGATAAAGTTTGGTTTAAGTGTTGAATCTGATGCTTTGGTGGATGTGGGTTTTAAACCATGCTGACATGTATATTTTAGTAAGAATAGTGTGTCTGAGACAGAGATGACAGTTAACAGAGCAGTCAAATTTTTTGGCATTATTATTCTATTCTCCCTATTCTACTCTAGTGTGTTATACTATCACAAAGACAACTGATATTGGACAGATGCAAGATGACTCATCTCAGCCCCTTGAAACCCCAACTACTATAGTTTTTCATCTACCTTGACATCAGGAAACTTGGTGAGCACTACGTCAGCTGTGGTGGGATGAAGGGCTGGAAGCTCCCCATACAAGTTGGGAAAACACACCAAAGATCCAAGCAGGATCTGGGCCTCTACTCTTGGTGCCTGTAGATGAAGAGGGGAAAGTACAAACAAAAAGAAAGTATAGAGAAGAAAAGAGAAAACATCACATCTACATGCCAGCTTGGATTGTGCATGTATGCCACACTGTGCTTGCACAAAATATAAACAACACAAAAACAGCAGGGTGTTACTGTTTTTCTTACATTGAGTGATGAGCAGGTGGTGACTCTAGACGCTGCAATGATGAAGTCCAGGATCAGCATGGTGGCACCAGGAAGACCGATACTGAAAAACCTGGGACTGCAGTGCTTTATGATGGTGTTTACAATGTCCTGTAGAAATCACACTCCCATAACTAAGCAGTCACAGCTAAAGTACATTTGCAAAAAGCTCTTAATCCACACTTACAACTGAGGTAGGATAAACTTACAATGATACTTACTAGTTTTGTTTTTTGAATAGGACAAAAGTAATACATTGGTATTTATTAATTCCTTAAAAATGAAAAAAGCATGATGTTTGCTTGTGCATTGTCTTTGTGTATACATTTATACACAGACTTGAGGTAATACCTTTGTCACCTTCATACACTTGCACACAGATCCACACACACATGCTCTACCTGGTCTTGGTGCAGCAGTCCTTGATGCATGATGTTGTAGAAGTGTGTGAGGAAGTCTGTGTTTGGGGAAACATCCTGTCGTCTCTTCATGATTCTACAGATCAGCTTATAGGCATGAAGCTTCCCCTGCTTGTAACGCTCTGTCAGCATGGTGGCCTTGAAATGAACAAGCACAAACACACACACACAAGTTCACTGGAAACAGGTGATTTTACCATGATGGGGCATAAGAGTTAGCATTAACCCAAAAGGATTAATTATAAAGTATTAATATAAAAGGTCTTATTGTGATCTCTCAGTCACACCTACTTTAAAGAGCCAGGGGGTGAGGATTCTCAGGGGTGGGATCAGAACTGGGGGAGGGGGAGATGACTGGTTGTCCAGAGAAATGCCCAAATTATCTCTTATCTGAAAAGAAAAGTGTATTTTTTTACACAAATATTAAACATTTGCCATAGAAAAGGTTTTCCCATGGTAGTGTGGTATTTGCGCATATCACTACGCACCTTGGCCAGGTTTTGCCAGAGTTCACACAGATAATCAAAGACCTGAGCATGGATCTCTGGGTCTTTGATGCTATTAACATCCCCCAGGATTCCCAGCATCCTCCGCCACATTACCGTGGCAACATCTGCATGCCATCCAGTTAGAGAACCACCCGCCATCACACTACAGTCTTCACTGGGGAACTCACTGGTTTCTGAAATCAATCAATCAATCAATTGTAACTCTTGCCTGTCATTTTTAGCTGAGACCTTAGCAGACTAAGGTGCAAGTGTGCTTGTGTGTGAGTATTACCCAGGTCATCTGGAGTCTGTAGGACTGAGTTGTGGAGCTTCTGGTCCAGTTGGAGGTGAGTATGTGAGTGGGAGTGTGTGTGATCAGTGTGCTCCGCTGTCAGTGTAGCAGGGGAGGGCGTCTGAGAGCGAGAGCCCCCAAAGGAATGCATGGGAGATGCACTTTCAGAGCCTGGACAAAGAAATGACAGTAAAAAGAGGGAGACAAAAAAAAACAACTTCAGCTAAGATTGTTGACTTAAAGACCTAAGAGCTTTATTTTTTTGCTAAAACAGATTGTTCAGGAGTCATCAGCCATATCTAGTGAAAATAAAACACAAATGATCCCTGGCCTCAAAGTGCAATAACATCATGCAGCTAATCTGTTTAAGGTTTTATCACTTCTGGGGAAAAATTCAAAACTGATTCATCAGATTTAATTTCTCTGACATGATTTATGAGATGTCCATCTCACCTGTAAAAAAGCTAAGGAAAAGAAATATGATATGTAATATACCAGTTACAGTGACAGTGTGGCTGAGGCTGCTGGTCTCTGAGTCGAGGTGTAGTGTTGTCAAACTGGCTACTTCCTGTTCTTCACAGGCCAGGCCTCCTCCAAGGCTGTCCTGGTCAAGTGAGCTGCCTCGCCCTCCGCCACCTGATCCAGCTCCACCTCCACATGCTTCAGAGCTAAAAGTGAAATCTGCAAAGAGAAGTGTTGACCATCATACATTGATCAAGGATTATATATTTGCCAGGTTTCTAAATCAAAGCAAGTCATGGACACACAAGGCTTTATCTTTCAGCTTAGTTGGCCACATAAATTTTATGCTTAAGTAAAGTTACAGTAAAGGAACCAAATAAACAAGGAAAAAAAAATTGTATTAAAATGTCCTGGTCCAACAGATTTTTAAAATTTCACCAAAAAGATTCTTCCTTTTCAAACCTCACCATCATGCATCATCAACATCTACCGTACTTTCTGGACTATAGGTCGCTACTTTTTTCTGACGCTTTGAACCTTCTGGCTGAAACTCTGATGTGGCTAATTTACGGACGAATATAAACAAATATTAACGAGAATGTGTTTGACGAAGTAATTCCAATGCTGTTAAACTCCGACACTGAAGGAGACAGCATTAGTGGTTTTAGTTGTTAAATTTAGTGGGTGCGGCTTATATACAGGTGCGGCTTATAGTCCAGAAAGTATGGTATTCCATAGCAACTCAAAGGATGAATCTATAAATTGTTTTTTTTAAAAGGATGAAACTTGTATGACAAATTCATATGACAGTAATGTTAATATAAAAATATGTCAAAATTTTAATAGCAGTGCCTTAGATTGAATAAGAAGAAACAACTGTTTTTTTCTTACTATCAAATTTGCAAGTGGAGTACTGAAAGGCATTAAAGGAGTCTGATTGGCTGTCTGAACTGATGACATCAGAACCGCTGGCACTTGCAGGTGACGTCCACTCAGAGGGAACTCCTGGATCATCAATAGGACGGTGATCATCTGAGGGTCGGGATCCAGGACTCTGACCTGCCTCCAGGAGCTCTGGAAGGTCCCTGGGAACCTCCAGACTTCCTGGGCTGCTGCCACGTCGGCCCTGTGTATTGACAGGAAGGCAGTCTCTTTGACATTTAAACTTGCATCCTTAATCGGTGAATATCTATGTGTGACTATGTTGTTCTCACCGCCGTTCCTTTGGCCCTCAATCTCTCCTGGATGAACTCATCCATGAGGTCAGAGAAGTTTGGGTTGGAGCTTCCAACATCACTGGAAACTGGACGAGCCTTTTGAATCACCTCCTCTTTGTTGACTAGAAGCAAATATATGATAATAATCAAAGACAGAAAGTAGCTATACTCTTTAACACACCCGCAACCCCTCCACCCCCCACTCCCACCCACTCGCACAATGAAAAAATGGATTGAGATTCACAGATGCACACACAGACAGATGAGACCTGAGTCTGTCACTAAGTTGGACTTGATTCATATGCTATCAAAGTCTATTCAAGTAAATCATTTGTCCTATCCGTCTATTGTCTATTAGGGATATAGTGAGTATGTGTTTTTAGTTAAGCCTTTTTCACATTGTTTTCAGATTTTGATACTGATGGTGAGGCGTTAAGATATTATTTTAAACAAGAACAGTATCCATACAATAAACTAAAGCTTCTCTCTCTAAATTGTTAGAGCAGTCCTGATGTGTATGTACTGTAGACCCTGAAGTTAGCAAAAGACTTGATGTTAAAAAAAAGCCACAACACAGCAGGCAAACCCACCAAAAATAAAAGCAATGCAGGAGTTAATTCACACCATGCATAGACGACTAGAGAGCGAATCACCTGGTTAGGCCCAAACAGGCAGCATATCAAACGCCTATATTAGTGCAGTTATGGTTACTATGAGTTATGTTGCTGCTAGCATGGTAGCAATGACAGCGAGGTATGTTCATTTTGAGAGCAGAGAGCATCTGACAAAACTAAATCAGATGAGAGTAAATATGCCATATACAGTATTAGCCAACTACTCTTTCATCCCTGAACCTGTGACCAATAAAATGGAGAGAGCCTGATATAGTCCACAGCCCACAACGGAACTCCGATCAATAAAATTTGGAGTCATTAAACACTGAATAAAAAATTTTGCTTTGTTGACACCTAGATGAAGAAACTTTCACTTTGCTGCACATTATTACTTGAAATTTTAGACTAGAAACCTCCACATAGACTATGAAAATGACAGAAGAAAATATGACAGGCTGTGGTCACAGTGTCCTGTCGGGCCAATCTTAAATCACTCAGGGCAGGATGCTGTTTGTCCCAAGGGTGGTCAGATGTGCAACAAAGTTGAAATATTTAAATCAAAGAGGTCAGTGCAAAATTGTCTGTCATTTAAGTTTCAGATGCTTATTAAAAGAATTAGAATCTTGTTGCTGTGACCAAATGGACACAAATCAAGTTAGCACCAAACAAACTTAGCAACCCCAAATTGATTTTAGTGCAGGTAAACCCAACTGGGTATTCTAATACATTAACTTTTCTTTTTACTGGGTACTCCCATGTACAGTTAGTAGGTTTATCAACTAATTCCTTTCTAGACTGGATGTTAAAATGTCATTAAAGTAGCTGTATATAGGTAGGCTTTAGATTTTAATGGTTATTTGCCAAGACATCACCACAACAAGATGAATGAGACTTGTATATTGTAAAATATGCTGGAATACACAAAAGGTCCAATTGTTTTCTCAGTTTTATGATTTCATTAATAAAGGCCAAATAAATTAATGCTCACACTCCTACATATACAATGTATTTTGCACTGGGGCTTTGGTATGAAAGTACTGACAGATGACCATGTAAAAAGTAGCCCTTTAGAGATGCTAGGCTGTGATGTTGGCTGACCGATAACTTCTAGCTTTATAAAACTTGACAGTCTATTTCAGCAGATCTGTGAAACAAATATGATATGAGGACGCAATTAGGGAGGGAGGGAGTACACACAACACAGCAGTGCGAGTGAATGTACCATTAGAAAAGGACATAAGCTTCAATGACATTTCATTAATCATTGAAGATTAGAATGAGGAATGGGTACTTGGTTTCTTTTTATGGGGAGAGTCCCCATGTGGTTGTGCAAGCTCATTCTAACTGTCGGAGCACAGACATGCAAACTTTTAATGTCACGATCTGTGACGTTGTGTGGTTAAGCTACATCTGTGTTCCTGGAACAAAGGTGAAGCATAACCATCAGCAGACAGAGTTTAAATAGTTAAACACACAGCCAGACAGACAACTTAACAGTCACTGCACATAATATCTGATTTTAGTCTGCATGGAGTACCAGATGACTGGGGGTTAACTAGATTTACTATAGTTGAAAAATGAAGCTTTTGTCAATATTGTTGATCCAAACATAAATGTTATTTCAAAAATAAACTATAATGTCAAAGTTATATTGGTCTCTTCTGTATTACTGTATGTGGCAAACTCCATACATCTAGCACAAAAGTAGACAAACCAAACAAACATAAATAATTGGTGGGTGCCATTGGCTAAAGTCTACAAGCAACACACAATAAAGAAAATAAAAGTGGCTATGCAATAAACTGACTTAAATAGTTTTGTATACAACATCTTGTCCCAAACACAAGAAAATGTGGACCTAGTTCTGCAGCCTATTAGTGGAAGAATAAAAATGAATATAAATGGGTTTGTTTGGTGCTGATGAATCAAATTTGACCAGTCACTGTGTTTGATTTTTGATCTTGTGGCAATGTACAAGGCAAATAACCATTCAACACTGTTGATATGAAAGTGCAAACCCCTTCTTATCCGTTCAAATCCATGTGTATACCAGTATTATCAAGACAGCCATTCTTACACAAGGTCTTGTGCTGCACTCTAGTGGTCTGAGCATGAACTACACTAATATACTTGGATTTTATTATAATGACTAGTGTTTCCTTAAAATAAGCATTGCATTAAATCATTAGTGATTTAACTTTAAAAACTCATCTTTCACATCAATAAATTTAAATCTCAATGTAACAAAGTTCTACAGTTAACCAAACCTAAATACTGGGGCTTTCTGTAAGGTGTAATTTACAGCCTATGCAGTATTCTTTTTTTCATTGCTTTCTCTTTTAAATAGGCTTTTTTCTTTTCTTTTGTAGAATGTTGTTTCCTCCTGTTGGCTGAAGAGGGGCTGGAGTCCAGGGAGGGGGCGAAGGCGGCACGAGGAGGTCGCATGCAACATCAAGGAGAGGGAGGAGAAGGTGGAGAAGAGAGGAAGGAGGAGATGAGGTTAACATCCCAAAGCCCTTAGAAAGAAAGAAGACAGGAGGAGCAGGGAGGGGACTTCGGAGGTAGTGGAACAGGTCAAAAGGTATGGGGGAGGGTTTCCTTGTCAGGAGGCAGGCTGGAGGTGGGGCTACGTTCGAGAGGAAACACATCAACAGGGAGTTTGAATTTCAGTCCAGCAGCAAGATGATGAGTGTCAGCCAAAAAATATCATTCCATCATAACAACCAGTTAACAACAGCCAAAAAGAAAAAGAGAGTTGCTGGTGTTTGTGTGTTGGTGAGCATTTCTTTCCAAAAATGCTGTTGTATCTGTTGTGTCCTTTGTGAGCGCTTCGTTCGTTGCAATCCTCACCTGGCGTAGTCGTCTTTCGTCCAAAGTAGCCCAGGACTTGAGAGTAGAGGTCTCTGAGTGGTGCTTCACCCGTGGCGGCCCGGCCCTGCCGTTGTGGCGATGAGCCTTGGGATGACCCTTGACCTCTGGGTCGGGGCTTTGAGGACAGAGCATGAACCACAGTCTTATAGACCCCACCAAGGAGAGCACCCTGGTGGTGTCGTGAGGCAGTGCTACCAGGCTCCTGAGAGCGTGAGCGGGAGGCTCGAGATCGCAAGGCGGAACGACCCAAACGACCCCGCACCCCTGATGTCACGCCAGATACACCTGAACTACTTGATGACACCTGTGAGTGAGCCTCAGTGCTCAGGTTGGATCCCACACAGGATCCAGGATGCTGGCTGTCTTTGTCCCCTACAGTCCCAGCTCTGCCCTCCTGGCCCCCAGCATTTGTGGTACTCCCTGCCCCGCTGTCATCTGTAACAGCCCCAGTGGCTAATTTCTCATTTGTCCCCACTCTATGGCTAATCCCTGCTACTGAGCCAAACTTACCTGCACCCCCTGCTCCTAGCTTTGCACCTGACACTGCCCCAGCTCCAGCCCCAGGCCTTTCCCCAGCTGAGTGGCTGTGCGTGTGGAAGTGACTGAGGCGGCGCAGCCTGGCTTTCCAGTGGGCCTCCTTATTCTCAAGGGGGTTGTGGAACTGAACTGACTCAGTTGAGGGCCTGAAGCTGACATGAACGCCCCCAGAATGATGTCTTTTGTTACCACTACGGGACACTTTGGCCTTAGGTGTGTCAGAAGTTTGGGGAGTTTGATTTGATTCAGTACTTGACTCTACTGTATTAGTGTCTTGTCTAATGATATTGGACCTATCTTTTGCTGCTGCTTCTTTATTATCCTGATTCACATCTCCTTTGTCTCGCCACACATCACATTTCCCTTCCCATCCTGATGCCCTTAGTGCATTTCCTGCTCCCTTTTTCTCCCCAGTGTGTCTTTCTAAGCTAGTGCTGCCCTTAGCATTGGGTGACGGCCACTGGCACTGCAGCTCCAGGCATTCGTAGATGCTTCGCTGCTCTCCCTCATTGTCCTCTGTTGAATCCACACTGCTGTGTCTGACGGATTTACTTACCTGTCTGACCTCTTTACAAGTCTGTCTATCTTCTCTTATAACCTGTCTTGCCTCTCCTACCTGTCCCGGGTATTCTGTATGTGCTCTAGCTATCCCTGTTTGCACAGGTTCAGGTAGAGTAACAACACTGTGTTCCAGAACATGACCTGTACTATCTTTCCCTCCTGGCTCCTCTTTTCTCTCACCCCCTTTGTGAGTGAGGTAGTCCCTTATAGAAGAGAATAAATCATCTTCCTCTATTCCAGCCCCCATTTCACCCTCTTCTACATCAATTTCCTTTTCAGATGAACAGGCAAAGGCAGACTCCCAGTTGCTTACCCAATCAGAGTTAGAACCTTGGCTTTGAGAGCCACTCTGGTGCCAGAACTGGTGATAAACACTACCATCATCTTGTCCCTCTGAGGACGAGACAACAACACCATTAGAGAAGGTAGGGGGTGTAGGAGAGGGAGAGGTGTGGGCATGTGGGAGTGGTTGAGCTGCGTGGCTGTTGGCTGTAAGTAAGGAAGAAGTTGTGGGGTGGTGGTGGGAGGGATTTGGGATTGAAGCAGGATCCCTCTGGGGGTCTTCACCTTTGACCCGCTCTGCGATGAAAGGCTCCATGATGTCCGAGGCACTACTACTCCTTGCCAGGGAGGATGGTGCTGGGCCATCCAGGTCACAAACTCCTCCCTGGAAGACCTCTGAACAGGATGTGGGAGGGGTCTCGTCGCTTTGGGAGGAGTGGCGGATACGGGAGGTGCGGGATGCCAGTGTGATTGGTGGGTCCTCAAGGTCTGGTAAATGGAGGAAGATGAAGAATATAGAGTAAGATTAGTGGTGGTCTAAGTGGAAATGGATACATGTCAATACACAAAACAGACACTAACACACAAAAATTTATATAAAGATCCACAAACATACTTCAACAGAAATTACTCACTGATATAATCGTATTATTTTATTTTTTGAGCATACAGAAATTTTATGTTAAATAATATCAAATATATTGTCTTGCTCCATGGAAATCTCATGGTTGATTCTCAAGGTTTGATATGGATCTTTACACTTAATTTGTTTGTTGGTTGTTAAGGTTTAGTATAAAAAGAAGAAAACGACCAGTTCCTGTATGGTTATTTTTGGATTCCTGACTTTGAACCCCTTCCTTTCTTGTTTAAAGTCAAAACCAGTTTCTGTTTGTGTTTTCTGTAGGTTTTGCCTTGTTGATGTAGCTAACAAATTATGGCAGCTTTCATGGCTTTTTGTGGCTGAGAAACTTTTATGAAATCAAACAAACACTGCCATTAAAACTCATCTATGATCAAATACACACAAAACAACACAACCCAAAAAAAACCCTGACAACAACAACAACAACAACAACAACAACGGGCCCCCCCCC
>JAPZDV010000007.1:20910675-21008431 GCA_029814665.1 Acanthurus lineatus
AAATAAACACAAAACAACACAACCCAAAAAAAAACCCTGACAACAACAACAACAACAACAACAACAACACCCCCCCCCCCCCACCCCCCAAAACCCCAGCAACTATTAAATTTAAGTTTTAATAATGGTAACATCTTTCAGGAGAGAGGTCATTCTAGTAAGCAACAAGCTGGTAGAGTGATGAGCAACAATAACCTTTGAAGGGACAGATTATGCTGAGCAGGCAGTTATACCATAAAGGAAATGCACTTGCTCCATGTTGATAGATGTATTATTTTTCATTAGCCATGTCCTTTTGGCAGTTTTTACTTTGACAAATTTTCTAATTGTTAATAAATGGAAACATTTATAGAGCTGTAATCACCTATAAGAGACAAACACAAAAGCACAGATGCCCCAAAAGTGAACAAGAAAGTAAAGACAGGTAAAACAACACTTAAGTGAAGCCATTTGAAAGGGATGCACGATATATGTATATATGTATATATGTGTATATGTGTGTGTATGTGTGTGTGATTGGTAATATAATGGCTGATGAGAGAATATTTATATTGACTTTTTTATTTATATATATTTTTGCTATTTTCTCTATTTTTCTCCACTAAGTTATCCATTGGTTATTTTTCAGCTATAATCTACTAAATCATTATCTTTGTGTGCCTGAGCTACAGCTAATGAACTATTTTTGAAATACAAACAAGAGTCATGTCATGTCAATTCATGTAACTGGTATGACAAATAGCTAATTATCTGTTATTTATTGGCTGAAGGCTGAATATATCTATGTCGTGCATCCCTGAGAGCAATGGATATAGTAAAATCATCATCATCATTGCCTACAGAAAAGAAGGGAGGAGTAGAACTAAATGCCATCTAAACACATTAACACATCATAGAGGTCAACGAGAGGGGCACAGAAACAAAAGGGGAAAAGGAAGTTTGTAATGTGCAAAAAATGTCTACAGACAGACATGACAGAGGGACATGCATGTGCAGGCAGGCGGATGAGATGCAAAGATGCAGGTTACCAGACAGTGACAGAAGCAAGCAGACAGAAAAACAGGTTGGCTGAGTTTCATGCAGACATTTAAACAAAAGACACAGAGACACACCAGCTGTCTCCAGCTACCTGTAAAGAATGTGCAATTCATTTCAAATAGTTAGTGAAACATTTGTAGGACAAAGTCAATCAGACACATTATTTAGCCGCAACGATGCAATATTTCATTCTCTCATGAGGCAAAATTCAAATGAACCAAGTAATTTTAAACCAATGCAAAAAACATAATAACTCAACTCTTCATTGAATGTTTTTAGGTTTCAAAACTACTTTAAAGTGAGTGCTAAAATAAACTTATACTTATCATCCATTTCTTCACATGCAAAATATTAAGCGATGCTGATCAGATTATTACACAGCTCCAGGAGAATAATGCTCTTTATGCTCTTTCTCAAAATCCAACTGATAATCTCAGTCACAGGTCAAAAAGGGGAGGGCTGCATGATTACTGATGTACTGCATGCAATCTCTTGCTCCAGTAATGACAAGTAGAGGGCCAGATAAACAGAGGTGACACAACAGGCATAAAGTTTCAGTCTCTCACAGACGTACAGACAGGTGAAGTGTTCAGGCAGAGGGGCGGGCAGGCAGACAGGTAGTGCAAAGTGTGTGTACCTGCCAGCTGGTCGGCAAGGGGGGGTAGTAAAGGGTGGTGGTGGTGAAGGAGGACAGGAAGAGGCGGAGCCAGAGCAGGAGCACTCTTAGCACTGCGGATAAAGGCTGAGGACAGCAGAGAATCCCCCGTAGAACAGCTACGCAGGGCTGAAGAGGTGGGGGAAGAACAGACAGAAGAGAAACAGAACAAGGGGAGGAAGAGTGTGAGACAGAAAAGAGGAGCAAGAAAAAGGCAATAAAAAAAAACTAAAGGAGAAAGGGTACTGTTGCGGTGTAAGGTGATGGATGAATGGACGAATACAGAGTGGATAGAGAAAGGAGAGAAATAAACCCAATCACAAAAAAGAAAGACCAGAAAAATAAAAGATAATGGAAGAAATGAAACAAAGACATAAAAAAACAAATTGAATTCAAGTGTGAAAAGAAATAGGTGAAAATAATAAAATTAAAAAAGTGTTTATGGAGTACAGACAGAGTACAGTACAGAGAGATTGTTTTGGAGGAAGACAAGAAATTAGTAAATAGACAAGCAGAAGACATAACAGTGGACAGAGGAAAGTTCAAGGGCGGCGTAGAGGTAAAGAGACGGGAAGGTGAAGGAGGAGTAAGACAGTGTTAGCTCTAGAGGAAAGACAGTGAGACAGTGAGAGGCTGGTGGCTGCTAGGCCCTCTGTTACAGTTAAATCTCCCCTTGATACAATGATACACAGGAGCACTTGCAATCAGAACAAAATATGTTATCTGCCAGTTTGACCAAGAGTATGATTTTTTTTTAATATATTTTCATCTGAATATGCAACTTAATGAATGCAAATAAGAAAAATAGCAACTACACAGCTGCAAGAACACTGGACAACGTTGAGTCTTATGAACAGGAAAGGCATGCTTAATTTTTAAAATTGTACAAGTGGTGTTTAACCATGTAAAAATGCAATTCACATACAGGCTTTAGAAAGGCTGCAAATCTCAACAATGATCTTTCTATATAGAGGTTTGTATTAAATTATATGTGGACATTTTAGGCTTTCTGGGTCCAAATATTCTCTTTCATTCTAACATTTTATTTGGTTGTTGTTTCAATTTATGCTATCATTTTCTATCTCATTCTGCCAGATTATGCATGCACCATCACTGAAAATTAGAGAAAAAATTACTGAAACAAATAACATACCGGAATGAATAAAAATGCAAATACAGCAGCAGGAGTAAAGTAAATTTAAAAATTACACTTGGTTGTGTTAGTAATTTTAAAATTGTTGTTGATACATGTTTAAAGGCAATCAAAGAAAAGTCTTGTGTATCTTACAAGGAGGACTAGGTGGTCACTAAAAGCAATTCTTTTCCTGAAAAGGTCAGTTGATAATACTGCTATTTCAATTTTGGCAAGAGTTAGGGTTATAGATGTCTTATCTGCTTGTCTAAATATTTTCAACCTCCCAGCCTCCTCTTCTGACTTGTGTTTATCTTCAATTGTCATCATCTTGCTCCAAGCTTGTCCTGATATTTTAGTACACTGTGGTGTTATGACCATTTCTTTCACATCAGTGGCCACTGTTAAAAGGCTTCACATAAACAAGACTCTACAGAGGAGAAGGAAAGACAGTAAGCATACACCGCAACTTCCTCTGGGACTGACAGGCAGGAGGGGAAATGAGGAGGAGATGTCAAGTTAAATATAACTTGACAAAAGAAGAAAGAAAAGTTCTCAGAGGTGTGCTGAGGAAGGGAGGGGACTGGATTTTGTCCAGTTGTGTTCCTCCTCAACATTCACATACACACACTTCAGCCAATTTAAAACAAATACACACAACAATGTCTGACAGTCTGTGCTGTGAACTAGACTAATAGCAAAGTTTCCTGGCCTTTATATGTGTAATTCACACACACGCACACACACAGGAGTGGGACAGTCATCAAAGAGGGGGGATACTGACCTACAGTCTTCTGGCGGACAATACTCCTAGCTTTCTCGATGCCTGGTGAGCCAGCAGTGGTGGCACTTCTCTGCCTCATGGCTGCTGCCTGGCCTGGTTGGTCTCTGCTCCAGCCTTTAGAGAAGGAACGATCCACAAGCTGTCTCTGGCCCTCTGAACCTATACCTGGTGTCAAGGGCAGAGTGGGACATGATGTCTCCAGACACCTTTAAGGATACTTATTTCAGAACATGTTACCTCGATCTCTGACTCTGCACTGTATTTATGAGTGAAGAAAAGGTTTTATGTAATGATGCAATGGACATAGACTTTTCTTTCACACTCATTCATTTTATTTCTAAATATCCTAGTTTTGTCAAACTTCTTTCTTATTAGATATACTGTTCAAATTTCTGGATGTTTTCATATTGTGTACATTTTTATCTTGCCAAACTGATATCTTAATCCTAAAAACTTTCCTTGTGGTTAACTGCTAAAAGCCAAACTAAGAAACTACAGGAATTGTAGAATATGCAGGCTTGAATGTCTTAACTTCTTCTTTGACTTTAAGCACATTACATATGAAACTAATAATTATGTTGCGTTGACTGTTATGTGAATATTAATAAGCTCAGGATGACATGATGTCAAACACAGATGTCTGTATTTCAGATCCTCTGGTTAGAAGTTCTGAATGTTATACAGTTTTATTGTGTCTGCCCAACCTTTTCCTTTATGTTTCTTCTGCTTTTGTTCACTGAGTTTATCCAGAGGCAATTCATTCAGATCAACACTGTACAGGTTCCTGGCCAAGACCTAAGGCACAAAGACATACACACTGCTTAAACATCATAATGTATCATGTATAATGTACCCACAAAAACATTTGTAAACGAGACAAAGAGCTGATTTTTTTAGATGTTAAGTGAAACTCTAAGTATGTGTATGTTTTTAATCCTGTCACTTTAATGGTGGAGAATATGAGAAAGGGAATCAAAGTGAACAGTGGCAGAACGCACAGGCATGGAAACAGGAATTAAAAAGCTTCTGCTTCCTTTATTATAGTTCTCCTTTTCTTCCAAAAGTGAAAATGTTTAATCTTTCAATTTTACAGTCAGTACCTAAACTGATAAGGTGACCTGTTTTAAAGAAATTAACAACGGAGATCATCATTAAAAAAAAAACTTGCAGTACCTTGGTGAGGGTCTCCATAGTGAGTGACCACTCAGTGACAAGTTCATCCCAGCAGGTGAGAGAGGAAAGGACAGAGAGCAGGTCGTCCCACAGTTCTCTGCTGATGTAGACATTTAAGTTCCCCTTAATCCAGGCAACTATCAGCGTCTATAAGGAGAATGAAATGATTATTTCATATGTTATAGTCAGTTTTTAGGGCCGGCATGATATCAAGTTTTTCATTACAGGATAATCAGTTAAAATGTCACTTATATTCATACTTACCTTTGTTACTGTGTGTTTTGAAGCTTTCTCTGCAATTTTTTTTTTTTTTTGCTAAATTCAAGTCATTCAGTATGTTGGGCACTATCAAACTTCTTTATGAAGTTTAGAAAATGAATTTTGAATAGTAAGAAAACCACCATTGTGAGAGCAGAATATATTTTATCTGTCTTTGCTAACATTACCAAATTCTGAACAGATATGATGCAGGCACCTGGATGCACGAGAGCACAAGACCAAGATCATATTAAAATGAACTACTTCATTATATTATGACAACTTCATCATAATTGTATCATGCACTTCCACATAATTTACAATGAAAATATACAAAGTAAACTCTGTCATGGCTGTCTTTGTAGTCAACTACTGTATAGTGAAAATATTTAGATCACCACAAGCTGGTTAGTTTCCCAGAAGCTGTGTTGCTGTTCTTGAAATTTTGACGACTAATTGCCAAATGAGGAAGCAAGCATTTGATTGTGGGTGGCACAGGAAAACCAATTAACCTGTTGTAGGATTTTTTTTTGTCATAATGGCCTTTAAAGTGAGATTCACGTACAAAATTGCATGTTTGGTACAATAAACTTGAAAAAATACCCAGGCAGTTTGATATGATGATAGCAATGCACCTGGAAAATAGGTCCGGCCAGTCTGCCTGACAGTGTGTTGTTCTTCTTGCCCTGGGGCATGATGGATGGAGGTCTTTTCATCACCGACTCCGTCACCCTCAGCAAAACCAGTAAGATCTGCTCCCTGCAAACAAACACATTAAAAAGCAAGCAAATGTAATGGAACCGTTACATCATGATTTTATTAAAATGTATTACACAGTTTTTTAGTGTCTTCCTGTTGACAGTAAATTAATGATTTACTGTGTATCTGCCGTCTGTGCAGCTTCCTGTCTTTACCATGTTTTTTGGTCCATGGTCTCATGCATGACTAGGCTGCGGTAGATGTTCAGGACTCGCTTGCACATGTCCACATGCTCCTCCAGAAGGATCTTGATATCATTGGCCGGCTCCAATAGGAAAACATTTGAGGAGTGGGTGATAAATACCTAAAGGGTAGACAAAAAGTTAGGAAGTAAAAGAGGTCTACAGACATAGACTATCCTTCAAGGTATAGTGGAAGTTGTGACAAGACTCTCAAACAAAGACTTTGTGTGCATGAATGAAATGGACTAACAGATACTTGAAGTATGTGAGGACATAGTACCTGTAGTGTAGTTTGAACTCCAGCATGAACACTGTATTCCAGCATTTCACTGTCAGTTGCCTTGGCTATACCCTGAGGAAGACCAAAAAAACTCACACGATTTACCTAAAAATGCAAATGCACATTCTCTACTCTTTACACAAGCTGAGGTTTTTTTTGTTAATTAAAAAATATAGATTATTTTAGACAAAAACTTTGTTTTTTTAAATTAAAATGGTTGATAAGCATAACAGAAAAAACCGGAATGGGGAAGCACATTACAACCCAGAATCCAGTTTTCCAAGTCTCAGTAAATTAAATCACCTTTTCTTCTGTTTGAGTCTGACAGTCAACATCCTGCTGTCAGTGAGCTTTTCAGATAAGGCTTGACATAATCGATTGCTTTATACAGATCTGTTTAGATACTCCGGCATTTAAGAACTTTATTACCTATTTCAAGTACTTTCTCACCTCATCCTCCTTGTCTCCAAGCTGAGAGCCTGAATCCAGACTTCCGCCTGTGGCTATGGGATAGGGGCCTTCCTCTGGCTCTTTCATAAACACTGGCCTGTCCTCCATGGAGATCCACTCCTGATAAACACGGACCACTTTACGCATCGCCGCAGCTTCACACATGGGAAGCAGAAAAGCCTATATCGGTGAAAACACATGTAAATACTAAAAACATTGCCAAAGAAAGACAGCCATAAAAGACCAAGTACATGGACATCTTGTATGAAGAACAGAAAAAACAGTTAAACTACAGATACTGCACAAAAAATCTCATATCAGAAAAAAAAAGATCCACTTTGATGCAGACTTGACCTGCCATTCAAAAGTTTAACATGTAACCTTCTGCTTCCTGAAAGATAAAGTAATTTCTCCTTCACCTGTCTAAAGATCTCAGTGATGAAGTTGACATTGGTCCTGGAGCAGGTCAGTACTCTCCTCACCACCTCCATGTCCGTCAGCTGCTCTTCATCCATGGAACAGAGTGAGGAGGAGCTGGGCTCCCTCTCTGTCAATGTGGATGTGTTGGAGTGGCTTTGTTCAGGCTCGCCCCCAGTCCCTGAGCCCCCTGATATCCCCATGCTGCCTACGCCTGGTCCAGATGAGCCTCCGCTGCTTTCCAGGTGGCTGTCAGACCTAATACCACCTCCTCCGCTGTCTTCGGAGCTGCCTGCAGAACGTGCTGCCAGTCCAGCTGCAGCTCGCTGGAGATTGATATTTAGGTTAAACATCAGAACCCCCCATTTTTAATATCTATGGAGAGTTCTTTAGCATGGTTGTTTTTAATACAAATCTTTGTTTATGAAACATTTTTGTGGCACCCAATATCGGTTTTGATCAACATCATGTCAGTCTTTTACATTTTCTGTATTAAACAGCTAAGCTAAATCATTCTCTGTTTTCCTTTGTCATCCCTATTTTCTACATTTTCAAAAACTAAATATTTTTATGTTTTGATTGGCTGGTTGGACAACTTGGTGACAGACATTTTTTACAACTTCATGGAGGGAAAAAAACAATTGAGCTAATCTAAGAAAACAATCTGTGTATCAATTAATAATAAAAATTTACTTGTCTGTTGCCAAATATGTGTGTGTTACCTGTATGTTCTTGGGCACATTTTCTCCCTCTGTTCCTGGGATGTGTGTCTGTGTGTTGGGACGTGGCTCGAGCCAGAAGGAAACCAGCCAGCGAATGAAGATGACTCGTGCCTGAAGGAAGCTCTCCTTGGTGCAGTACAGTGTTTCGCCACCATCTTGCTCCCTACGCACAACACTGTAGTAGGGCTTAGGACGCATTGGAGGCACATCTGCAGGCAAAGAGGAGAATCTTTATTTATGTGCAACAATAACACAATATTCAGTGTGTTCCAGTGGGCTACTTGGTTTTATGTATTCAGCAGCTTTTTAAGATGTTATATAACTGACCCAGTATTGGGTAGTAGAGGCTGGTTTCCATGGCGAAGTTCGGAAAGATATGAGGAAGGTAAAACTTCCTGAAGTGACCGAAGAGAAAGCTGAAGCCACGTTCATGGTTCTCTTTGCAACGCCACTCAAGAGACTTGGCCTGGTGAACATACACACACACAAACACACACACAGACAAACTCGTGTTACAAAGAGAGCATTACGAACACAAAATAGGGGCGAGCTGAGAAGGGCACCATTGTTTTGGGGAGAATGTTATCAGTGTGTGTATGACTGCATGCATGTGTTTGAAAGCAGCACGGAGAGGAAATAAAAAACAAAGTCTGAATGTCAGTTAGGACTGAAATTTGAATTAGTAGAAGTTAGTGATATCAGGAAGGGTTTAGAGTAACAATTGATTTACCAGTAAGCATGACATTAGAAAGACACTGCAACATTTGCAACAGTGTTGTTATGTAGTGTTAGCTGTGTTAGTAAAAAACAATCATAATACCTGGTTTACCATGTATTTGAGTAGCGCTTCTAAAAAGTAAGCAGTAAGGTCTTCCTGGTTCTTGTCACCTGACTGCGGAGGAACCAATGGAGTGATCTCTTCTGGGGTAACCTGAGCTGCAGGGGGAAAGTAGGAAGATTTCATGATTCATGTTTGTCTAATACATTTTATAGGTCTGAATACACTGTTGAACCCATTTATAGATTACCAAATCTTATGCAGGATACAATATTTTGTCTGGTGCAGTAAATGACCAAATTTATTGCAATGATAACTAAAGGATGAAATATTTTTTTTACCTGATCCTACAGTGTGCATGTGTGTGTTTGTGTGAGTGTGTTTCTTCTACTAACTCTCTGTCAAACTCAGAGGTGGGTTGATCAAAGTGTCCAGCGTTCGAGGGGTCCCATGGCAGAGTGGAGCTGGGAAGCCAGGAATCAAACAGGCAAACATACAGAGCTGCTCACGCTCTGCATTACTCTGTAATGCCTGCATCCACAACAAGAACAAGCGTACACCTTCACGCCGGATCTGCAGTGCAGATGAGAGGAGAGAGCGAGATGAGGCATAAAGAGAAAACTAAATGAGTAAACATTACTAATTAAATTGTTCCCAACTTAAGAATACATTTCTCACACACACTGTCATCAGGATAAAGTCTGGGACAGTCAGTTTGTTTCAGAAGAGTAGCTAACAGCTTATTAAGGCTGACAACACACTGTAACTACTCAGGTCAAATGTGAAGACAAAATTATGCATTTTGAGTAGTAAGTATTAGTGTTAAATTGCTGTTAACCAGAGCAGACTAGTATTTCACTAAGAATGCAGCAATACATAAAATTACACACAAACTGGGAAACTGCACATATTTTAAAATGTCTTATACTAAAAATGCTAATAGAGGCTGACTAGCATCTAATTCACAATCTCATTTTTATAGGAATGATACCAGTATGAGGAAAACACATACACTCAGACATAAATTTAAGGATGCCAAGATACAAACTGATGCACCTATCCCTTCAGTGGACACTCTCTATATAATGCACAACAGAGGAGAAAAGAAGAAAAATGGGGACTAGAGGAGGCTGTAAACATCCTCTTAGGAGGTGGAAAAGATAAGGATCTAGGGGCAGACTGACAGGTTGACAAAGAGGTACCAACGAATCACAGCAGTACCTTCAGAGAGTTCCCAGTGTGCAACAGTTTCTTGAGGATCAGCCCTGAGAGAAAAAGTCTTGTCAGCTCGGTCACTTCAAACAACAGAGCATGATGAATATAATTCAATTCTGGCTAGTTAATAGTCACCCTTAAATGCTTTTGAAATAAGCAACAAAACAGAGCTGCTGAGCTTCAATAAAGAATCTGTGAGATATGTTTATGTTGATAAGCTTGTAATTTGATATACTCATTCAAGCCTAGAAAGGCCATTTGCCCTACTGATCCTTATAAAAAAATTGTTTTACAATCTTTAGCACTAACATTAAATACATGCACAACTGGAGTACAACAGCTGCACTGCACCATTTGTCAAGCATCCTTCCCTTCGCAATGCTTGAAAAACCATTCCCCTGCATAACTTCACAAAGGGAAGGATGCTTGACACATGATCTCTGACCTTGCATGAAATAATCTATTATGTGAGTTGTCGCACTTTTCAAAACTAGTTAAACCATAATGAACAGCACACAGTTTGCTGGGATACTCTGATCTATGGCACATGTGTACAATCTACTGTAAAATGTATTTCAGAAAGGGCTCAAGGGTGGCTTTGTAAGTTACCAATGCTGTGGAACTGCCAACGGCTCTGGATTCTCTCTGGAAGAAGCTGGAGGATTTTCTGAAAAACAAAAACAAAAACTGTCAAGATAAATAGTCCTATTTACCTTGATAAGAATTGATGATGAAGCTGATGCTGGTTTGTTAGTTGTTTACTGACAATTTAATGACTGAAAAAGAACTACAATGTGGAAACATTTCAGGCAGTTAGACATTTTTAAGAAAATAATAATTCCCTCAACTCAGTTTGTTTAGCTCAAATTCGGATCATCAGAAAACTTATTTTAAGCACAATCTTTTATACAAGTGTTTAGTGGACTTGTGCTTTTCCAGGCCTTGTTCTGAATTTAAAGTGTGCACAGGGCCAATTAGAGGTCAGGAACACACACAAACAGACTCTGCTATCTTATCCTGGCTGCTCTAAGCACCACAACCCAGGTCTGAGTGTTGCTACATGCCCATGGTCTCGGTCTGAGGTCATTGCCAGTTGGTTGCTGTGGTACTGACCAAGACTATCTACAGAAAGCTGGAGTGAATGGAATTATAAGCACTCCGATTCATTTAGGGTTTCCTCCGCTTTCTCTGGATTTCCATTTTAACTTTAAATATGTAATAATAGTTAATTACCTCAAAGATGAAGAGGATGGAGTCCAGCTCCTCCCTCTGAGACTTGTGACCTGAAATACATACATGAGCTTAAGACAAAGTTCCACGATACAGATAACCAGCAATGAAACATTTCTCTACCTCTAACCCCTGAGAACTAACCAAACAGAGCTTATAATAATTGTTTGGTTCATGACGTTGACAGTGAGTAAAACTTACCCTTTTGCTTGAGGCTGACCTCAATGGTGACAAAGTTCTCAAAGAAGACATAGTAGATGTGAGAGTAGTTCAAGTCAAAGAACTGTTTCAACTCTGCAGGCTCTGCATTTTCTGGAAATTGAGAAGGGAAATTAAGCTGATAAAAAACACACCTCCAGGAGAAAAACACTGAGGTTAACTCAAAAACTGTTGAAAAACTTGTCCTTGATTCCCCCTGATAATGTAATAATGAAATGCAAAACTTTCTCAGTGCTGAAATAAGGGTTCAACATTTGATCTGATTCCATGACATCCTCACAGTCATTGCTCACATTGTGCATTCATAAAACTTGGACATATTTATGAGCAGCACCAATGAAACAAGCAAAACATCAAATTTACTTAGCAACTAAACTCCCATGTCTCTCTGATGAGTCTCCTAACTGTACTCAGTCTTAGAAAAAGCAGATCTAGGAAAACAGTAACATGAAATAAAACACAACAATGAAAATATTAAAGAAAAGGGAGACAACTTTGTCTCACATATATAAGTAATATGACTTTGAAATGGTTAATTTATAGGCTCTTCTCTGTCCACTTTTAGTCTACATCTTTTGATCAGAAGACTCAGACATCTATGACAATGAGAGAAAAAAAAAGCCTGTATGAAGACACATTTCTAAATTTTCATCACAGGAAGCATGAGATGAAGTAATTTGAACTCAGTGCAGCATCTGGGCTCTCTAAATATGCAGTAGAAAAGACTTAAAGCCAGGTCTGGGTCCCAGCTACAGATTTAGATACAGTGCTCTGAAGGATGCAAAGTTTACATTTATGTGTTCTGGACTCAATCTTAACACCACTGACTGTCATCAGAAAGGAGACACACTGCCTCAGATACAGAGATAAAACACTTTTATTTAGAGTACAGCCACTGCTGTAGTTCAGGGTCAAAACTGAAAGAATATACACAAGCATGTGAGGCATTAAGCTATGCCTTCATAAAGACCAGAATGTGAACAGGTACACAAACCGAGAAGAGCATCTGGTGATATTCTCTTGCTTTGTTTATATGCTTTACTCTGCCACCCACACAGACACGCACATGCACACACACAAACACACACATGCCTACATGCACACACTGAGGACATCTATGTTCTTTGCCACAGATGTTGCCCTTGTAAGGTCTTAGTGGCATTGCAGAGTGGTTTTCTGTCTTTTCCTGAGGGGACTAATATTTTTAACACTACCTGATGTGTACGTCATCTGGTAACCTGACACACAAAAATCATTTTTTACTATAAAACTGATGGCAAAATTTAGTCACTCTTGACATGCTTTGTCATTGCTATGTTGAGGATAAGCACCAACTGCTATTTCTGCTCAGAACTGTGACCACTACCTTATTTATCTATAGCTCTATGTCACAGACAACAAGTGTGAACCAATTATTTATTAAACAGGCCTGCTTTACTCGGCAGTTTGCATGAAGGTCTGGTTTCAGTTTTCACCCACAATACTAACTATACTCTTAATATGAAATTGGGACCGGGACTTTTAATTTTCATTATTTCATTTAAACAAAAATTGCTGCAAAATTCGAAGTAAAAAAATTTTCTAAAACGATCTCCATGTAGGAACAGAAAGTTCGAGTGCTACTTCTAATAATGGGTAAAGAAATTCTGACCTTGTAATGTGGTACAGATTTGTTACCTTTTGTTGTTAAATGGACTAGAGTGAATAACTTGAAAACATAATACATTCTCATTTAGATCATGGCTAGATTATTACTCTCAAAATGACTGGAATCAAGGTTTAGTCAGTATCCTAAACATAACTGTATGCCAACTATTTTTTTGGTCTGACATCAACAAAAAAGGCTAAACAGGTTGGGGATGTTACTTAATATCCTGATTGCATCAAAGAGATTACAAGAATAGCTTTCTGTTAAATCATTCTTTCAGAATAAATATGAACTATTCTATTAGAAAACCTTTAAATAACACTCTGCAATGGTGAAGTTAAATATTTTTCAAGGGAGGTGCTTGTTTCAGAGGAAAGAAAACAGGTTAGTTAAAATAAATTGTACTGAGAATGGTGGCTATAAGAACAACATCAGCAACATGAGTAATTCTTGCTGTGAGGTTTATTATTTAACCTGCTTGCTCTCTAAAGTGGCATCACTCGAGCTATTAATTCTTGTGCTTCTTATGTGCTGCAACTCTTAATGCCCAAATAAATTTCCTTCAAGTGATGGTCTGGCCCCATGATCATAAAAACTACGTGCTTAGCTATTGTTCACCTATCTGGGCATTCCTTCTTAAACAATGTAACTGCACATGTGTTTATGTTCACAGCTCCATGATGGTTATCAAGGTCTTATTTTCCCTAAAGAGCACAGAAAGGGGCACACCCCTTTCTCTCTGCGTCCTGAGTGCACACACACATATACACACACACATACAAACACACACACAGTCCAGTAGCTCTTACAATAGAAACAGGAAGTTGAGCTACTGTAAAGAGACGTGCAGAGGAAATAGTAGAGGCTGTTTCCCTGTCCGTTCAAGGGGTATGTGTGTGTGTGTGACTGTGTACGTGTGAGAGCAAGTGTGTGTGTGTGTGTGTTCGTGCATGTGTGTGTGTGTGAGCGTCACACACACACACACACACACACACTCCATCACTTATTTATGCCCATTACCCTGTCATCCCCCCTATTCTCCCACACACTGAGAGAGATACATTTAAAAAACACTGCAGCTGGTGTAGTGTTGTAATACTTTTAAACACACGTTATAAAACACTCAGAATTTCTTACAGATCAGGTTTTTGTCCAGCACCCAGGCACACCCCTGGATAAATCACAACAGTCTGACTAACAGCGTGTAGCATCACTGTGCCAAGATTTCATGCAGTCAGCTTTATACACTCATTCGTTCTCACATGGTAGTGAAAACATAACACTATGCACAGAGCAAGTCTGGTTCCTTTCAAAAATGTAATAATACTACGAAAACACAACTTACAAACAGTATTAACCATGTCTTTAAACTGTCTTATAACTCAATAGAATTTGTCGTCAGTGGGCACTACTGGCCTCTTTTACTTGTAAACCTCTTACAGCTTCAACCTGTGTATACAAGGTTATTAACTTTCCACATCAGTAATTTCAAGGAAATTGGAAAAAAGGACAGTAACTTTAAAGATAACGAATGAAGAAAAAATTGAATAAGTAACCGAATGTCTCGCAACGGATTACAGGTGACATGCCGAATTCGTGAATGGACATCATAAAATCAGAAATATCTTATTTTTTTTAATGAAAGGGCTATGTCCCTGTTAACATGCAGAGCAAATTAAAATTTTGTAATTTTCGAGAGCAGTTTGGTTGGGCTTTCACTGTCTGCACAGGCTGTCACGTAGAAGCTAACCTGTTAACTGCAAAATAATGATTTTAACTTACCTATGACTATTCTTAGATGTTTCAGCCTCGTTAACACGTCCTTCTTCGGGTCCAACACTTTCTGTGTTGATTTTTTAACGTCTCCATGAGGCTTTTTGGAAAACATTCCTGGGGCAGAAGACACAAGAATGCGATGGCAGAGAGTAAGGAGGGGCTAGCTGTGTAGCCACTTCAGCAGCCTCAGCTAGCGTTAATCTTCAAACTATAACGAAAAGCCGTTTCTCCTGGGTCATTTATAAACGCTGCGCTGCGGTTTAGCAGCCCTCCGCAACAGCGCGGATCATATTAAGGGATAAATTTTGTCGGAGAAGGCGCATTCTGTTTAAACTAAGAAGAATATGTTACACGTAGAGGAGCAAAGCATTCATCCATCGCACCTCCCTTCCACAAACAGTCCGTGAAGCTTGAAGGCTAAACTAGCTAGTTAGCTAGTTCTGCTGTTCACTTGGAAAACATCATGGCGGAGAAGTGAGGAGGGAAAACAAAATAATGGATACCAGAGAAATTCAACGCTAGTATAACTGAACAATGAGTAAACATTTGTTTTTGGGTTTAAACTATATCGTATACGAATGTTATCAAATTATATTGCTTTGACACTAACAGCGTTTCAATTTTTACTGGCGTTAAGGTTTTAAATGTCTGTCGCAATTCTGTTCGAACTCTCCGCCTCAAGAGAAAGCACTGAATACTGGGTAACGTAGTTTACGGATGGTTTTTAGGCTGTGGTGGTGTGACCAAAACATCGACACAGAAAACTACAGTTCCCTGTCCAAATAAGAGCGCCCTAGTGAAATTTGTTTTTAGCTTAGCTTGGGCACACGAGTGATATTGTAACCGAGAAAAAACAACTTTAAGCTTCTATACCCTGAAATCTGCTTTTCTTTCTCGCAAACTTCCCGAACATCCCCACCTTGTAAGTTATACTCTAATTTTTAGTTTCTTTGTTAATGTGATTTTGTAACAAATAATGCTGTTCTTGGTGTTATTGAACTATATAGACTTGCTAATAAGCTAACATTGCTAACCCAATGTGTTTTAGTAATGTTTATTTGACATGGATTGTGTAATTTTTAAAAGGCCAAACAGTTAGATCTACCTGTAAGTTGAAACTGCTTGGCTTGAGTAACTCGTACTTAAAACAATTTTAAGCAGTAAGATAAAACCATCAACTAATGGTGGTTAATGCTTTCAGGGATGTCTATTGAGGTAGATCTCTCAATATTTTAAGAATAATTTGTCCAGTTAAACTACCATTATATATGTCGATAAATTACGAAATGCAATGTTTAAAACGTCATTCGCACCGAATAGAACTTGCACAACAACTTCTTTCGCTTGGTAAACAACAGGAGACATTACGCGGTCAAAAGGTTAAAATAAAGCAGAAATATAGAAAAATGTACCTATATATCAGTGGACATATGCACATAGAATGTTTTTTTCGTCTGTTGAATAATTTTATCCACAAGGCAGTTTTAATTACTCGGAACTGCAAATCACTTTTCGCTGTCATGCCCGTGTGACAAAGTTCATCAGCAGAACAACAGCTGGGGCCACAAATCAGTTTGTTTGCGACATAATCTTTTCTATCTCTAAACAATTGTAAATTGACAGTTCTGTTAAATTACTTTTCAACTAATAGACATCATGCAAGCTAACTTACACATGACACACATGAAAAAAACATCATCAGTTATAAATATATACATTATGAACTCTCCAAGTGCTTGTAGTGTGCACATACTTTGAAATTTTACGTTTTTTTTATCATCTATTAGGCTAAAACTAATCATCTTTTTCATCTAACAAAACCAGTCTGAAACTGACTTGCTACCATGCCGGTTCACCGTGATCGGGAGAAAAAGGAGAGCACAGCAGAGGAGATGGAGGTGGAGGAGCAGGAGCAAGAGGCGTCCAGCTCAGAGGAGGAGGACTCTGACACCTCTTCTGTCTCTGAGGATGGAGACAGCTCTGGTGAGAAACTCTGAAGCAGTAGAAAATCTTAGGAATCTGATGAAAACTAGTTGCTGTTAAAGGTTTGACTTGACAATCTCAATGAGTTGTCTACTTTTGAGACACAACCAACTTGCAAAACTTTATTGGCTGTCAAACACATATCCCAGCAGACTGTGTGTATGTGTGCGTGTATGTGCGTGCGTGTATGTGCTTGTGTGCTTGTTTCTTCATCATGTTCTAGAAATGGATGAGGAGGACTGTGAGAGGAGGAGGATGGAGTGTCTGGATGAAATGTCCAACCTGGAGAAACAGTTCACAGATCTCAAGGATCAGTAAGGGAAACTGATTTTTGTCAACTTTTACTTCTTTACATTAAAAATGAAAGAACATAAAATGTTTGAAAAAAAAATAATTTATAAAAATTAGCATTGATCATAATAACACCTGTGTTGGTGTGCAGGCTGTATCGTGAGCGTCTCAGTCAGGTAAATAGCAAGCTGGCAGAGGTTGAGGCTGGCAGGGCAGCAGAATATCTGGAGCCTCTTGCAGTACTGCTGGAGAACATGCAGGTCCGCACCAAGGTGGCAGGTAACTCCAACACACGGACACACTCATTTAAGCTCACATACTCTGGCCTCCTCATTCACTCTGTTAATGTTTGTGTCCGCTCTTTTTTGTTTCAGGCATCTACAGAGAGTTGTGTCTGGAGTCTGTGAAGAATAAGTATGAGTGTGAGACCCAGGCAGCATGCCAGCACTGGGAGGTCAGAACCTACACTCATCTATACTTTTATATTTGTGAGGACCTCAGTCAGACATAATCTATAGCTCTTAAGGGCCAGGCATTGCTGTGATTCCTAACCATTAAATTAAGTGCATGACTGTAACTATAACTCTAACAGAAACCTACATCTAATTCTAAACTTAACCTTAAAAACCCTTTTATATGTAAATGATTGCCATTTGATCTATGTAACTGTGGTTGGTGTACATCTTGGTGTTTATCTCGCTTGTGTGTTGGATCTGATTGGTTTTTCTAATATGTCTCTGCTTTTGTATGTGTGTATGCAGAGTGAGAAGCTGCTGCTGTTTGATACCGTACAGAGTGAACTGGAGGAGAAAATTAGAAGACTGGAGGAGGACAGACACAGCATAGATATTACATCAGGTAGCACACACAGTGAACACAGTCATTACATTATGTTGTGTCATGCACGTGTAACAAAATATAACACATTTCAGTTACAGAAATAAGAATACAATACAAGCATCCAGCACTGTATATTCTTTTCAGTGCATGCACAGAACATTTCAATCAATCTGTTTCTCTTTGTGTTTCTATTAGAGTTGTGGAATGATGAGGTATCAGGGAGAAAGAAGAGGAGAAATGCTTTAAGTCCAGATAAGAAGAGGAGACGACCTTCTGTGGTGTCTGATATCCTTCCACTGTTAATATCTCTTTTACCGATCACGCTAATACCGATAAGCACTTCTTCTTTATTGCATCTCTTTACTGCATTTACTGCTTCTCTGAAGCACAGATACTGCTATCCATATGCTATGCTGCTCCTACTGGCACTGTCCTTAACCCCCTGCTCACGCCCGTATATTGTTTACATGCTGCCTGACTTGGACATCCTGGAGGACTGGACAGCTATCAGGAAGGTGTGCAAATCTGTCTGTTGATAATCAGGGCCTTGTCTTTTCCTGTGGCGGCATTAGTGTTAATATGTGTGTATCATCTTTTAATAACCATGAACGCGTGTGTGTGTGTGTTATCTTCCAGGCTGTGGCTACGCTAGGCCCCCACAGAGGGAAGGCCGACTCTGACAGTTCTGTGTTCCCATTTAGACCAGACAGAAACAGACCCATTCTCAACTGCTGAGGAACACACACACACACACAAAACAAGCATACATTAGGAAACACCCAAGGACCCCAAACACATGCGCACTACATGCATACACATTGTCAATATGACACACATGATAGCATTCACCTCTGCAAGCAAAAAACGCAAACAGCTGAACATTTCTCAGACTCGTCCCACAATCCACTATACTCCTAAACTAATAGCAACACCAGTCAGTAAGCTGCCTCTTGTGCTCACAAGCACACACAATAAGGACTCTTGGGTTTGTGTCCCTTTAAAGGACAAACAGGAATAGAAAGCATTATTTTTTGACTGACATGTTACTTGTGCTTCCAGTCAGAATTGGGCTGTTGGTTTTGTTTTGGTTTTTTGTCTTAACTAGTCTTGGTTTCTGCTCAGCGAATAGAGAGGTAAGAGGAGGTTTCCCTATCAATGGACAGTCAGTCTAGAGAGGTTTTGGGTAATGTCAGTTGAAGCCACTGAAAACTTATTTCAGTATTCATCACATTTCATTAAATTTTATACATACATGGAAAATACAGCTTTACTTAAAACTTTTGTATAAACTAGTTCTCTCTCAAGTACACTGTTGCCTGGTTTTGGTAAATAGTGCCATGTGGCTGTTGTTTTACTTGTTGTAAGACTAGCAGACTCTTTATGTGATACAGATACATTACACCATAAGTCACATGGAGAGTTTTTGCAAAAGTTCTCAGCATTGTCTTCACCACCAGCTCAGGGGCTTTTGCATACATCTGAATTTTTTTTTCTTTTTTGTCAGTACTGGAACTTAAAACGATTTTCCTTTATGGAGTACAGGAGGTTGTAACTCAGTCAAACCTAATGCTCTCAGTGATGAGGTCAAGAAGAAGGTTTGGTTTCATACTTTGATTTTGAGTAACTGTAAACATTGGGATTTTTGAACTTAAACTTAGTGGGTTATTGACAAAGCTTCTGATGACATGTTGTAGGATTTTTCTGTTTTATCACTGAACCTTGTTAATTGTGCCATGACATTTTTTTTTGTACTTTTTAAAATGTGGATCAGTTTAAATTTCTCTCATCAGAATAATACATGCTTTTGTTATGGTGTTTTGAATAGTCAGATGATGATCATCAGACAGTTTTTTTTTAAACCTTTTTTTTTGTTGTTGTTGACAGAGCACCCAGAACTCCTCAGTGCCTACACGTGTAATTAAGTTCTTTTTTTGTTCATGTTGAGACAAAAAAAAAGAGGCTCTATTTTTAGTGGTGTATCTTGCATTTTAAAGTGACACTCTGTTGCCGTGGTTATGGTTGAGCTAAACTCAGTGACAGCAGCAGTTAAAATGTGAGATAAGAAGGAAATATTTCACTTTTGTGTGAGCATTTGTGACCATGACAGTACACTTAAAAGAAATTATTCTGTCCTAAACCAGCTAAAAAAAAATCACATTTTGAGAAGTGGTAGGTTAGTACTGCGCACTGACATTTAGGCATCCTCTCACCTTTTCTAGAACACCAATGTATTTCCTCATTGTTGGCAAGTGGTGATCACATTGTAGCCAAAACAGGTTATCTCAGCGAGTCCTACTCTAGACCATATACAGTGTTTTTTGTTTAAGTGGGTATTTTAAATCCTTTTTTCCTCACAAAACTCTTATATTTGTTAAAACAGTTATTCATTTCAATGTGAACCATCAAGTAAAGTCAGCTCACTCCTTATTTACCACTACTTCACTACATTTTCAAATTTTTTACCAAATATTCAATGAGGATTATTTTATAACTGAAAACCAAATATTATTCAGACAGCATATGACAAGTTAAAGACCAAGGTATCTCTGTAAAGCTGCATTTCATCATGTTTCACTGTTACATTCTCGTCTTACACGTTTACCTCTTCTCTCTGTTTACTCCTTTAAGTACAATCCATGTTGCATTATTACTCATGAACATGAAAATGCTTCCGTCTTTATGATCATCCTGACAGGTTGATTTTGTTGTTTCTTTTTATTACTTGTTTATTTTGCTGTGCAAATTTGTTGGTTTTTTTTTTTTTTTTTTATAAAGGCTGCAATGATGTTGACTTATTGTACAAACAAGGAAGAAACTAAACTATGTGCGTCCCATCATGCCCCATCACTGAATCTTCACAGATAAAAAACACAGTTTATAAATAACAATGACAAAACTACCATTTAATAGTATTGATTTTGTAAACTGGGGTTTAAAAGATTAAGGTGGTGGGAATGTTCAACTCAAATCAATATTTTTTGACAGTTTATACTATAAATATTGTGTCAGGTACATTTGTATCATTGTTGTTGATGAGGATGGTTTTGCAATTAAAGGTTGTCATATAAGTTCTCTGTGTTCTCTGTGTTTTTAGCAGTGAAAACACTGACAGCAGGACACTGGTAAGCACTGTAAGCACTGGCAGACCAAAGCGAGCCATCATATTTTCAGCCCTGGTTATCTGCAGGTGATAACCTTTCTAAATACCATGAAACATTTAGCAGCAGTCTGTATTGTTTATGGAGTGCTTTACTGGGCCTAAAGCCAACATATAAAAGGAAGTGGTGGCTGATGCCGGAACTGATAAGAAAGGCAAACCTGCTAGCCCTCAGAGGACTCAACACCAGAGTTTATATTTATCTTATATAAATATAAATATAATATATAAATAAATGAGCTATTGATCAAACTATGACGCATTTTTTCCTTACAAGGAGTATATTGTACAACATCTATATCAACTTAACACAACAATGGGCACAGGAGGCAAGGGCAGTGTGTCTAAATGTACCTGAGAGGTCAAGTCTCAGGTCAATCCCTTCATAATCATTCAAAGCAGTTTGAAGCAGGATTTTTTAGGCCCAATCAAAAGTATAAAGTCCACAACAAATATTTTGTTTTGTAATATTGTTTAGATTTTTCACAAGTTTATTAAAAAGAGTACAGAGAAATCCTTCATTAATGTGTTCTTAATACTTTTAAAAACCTTTTTATTTGTATTTTTTATTTCAGGTGCTGTTCTGATGTATGGCTGCAAATATGTCTGTTTGCAGCCATACATGCAAATTTGAATGTAATGTTACACGGCCACAAATTATCATTTAATTTTGCTTCTGTGCTCTTAAACCTTTAGCAGTCTGTAAAAACTTTCACCAAAAAATTCTTTAAAATGGCTTGTAGAGTCATTTGTAAAACAGCTTATTCTTCATGTGTTCAACATGGGAGATTTCTAAAGACTCCAGCTCTGGAGACAAAAGTGGCTATTAAAAGCTACTTTTTGAAGCCAAAATAATGTAATGGAACCAAAATAACTACAGCTTTCACAACGCAACAAAAGGTGAAATTATAATCTGTTTGACTAATGGCTTTATTTGACTTCCAAAGAATAATTTGGGAGATTTTAGACCATATCAGTAAAGTGTACAGCAGTATGTGGTTCATGTTCACTATTTAGGGGAAAGAAGCAGCGGTGATACAATGTGCATTCAAGCATGTGCACTTGGTGAAGCAGAGGGGTGAGCAGACCTGTCTCACAGCAGACCTGGATGAGGCAAGGTCAGCTTATAACATTAATGATGGCTCTGCTTCGAAATGTGTGCCACAAAGATATGTCAGTGGGCCAGGGTGCAGGAATTCAGGGCCCTAGACCAGGTTTACCTGAATAATAGTAACAATTACAGTGATATTTATTTTGCAAAGTGAATGTGGAAACTGAAAAGGAAAAAGCACAACTGTGGTTTATATTTCCGTTCATTAGGCAGACTTACAGCTTTATATTTACTCAGAATTTAACTTGAATGTGACATCCAAAACTGAGGAACATACAAGTCTTGAAATTTGCACAAAATAATTTTCTTTATTTTATGTCACCCTAAAATTTTTTATATAATTTACCATATTTAAATCATTGCCATTACATGCCATATTTGTAGTATTAATGAAAACAATGGTAACTCCCACTGATACTCTCAGTGGTCACTGATGGGTTTGCTGCTACAAATCTATGTCAAACAGCTTACAGATTACAGATGCATTAGTGAATGATGGAGACGCAGACAATTTGACAGTCTTTATTTATCTATTAATAATCACTTTTTACAAAATTCACATGGGTGTCAACTTTGTGGCTTTGAAGGTAACCTCTCTTCCAGTCAGACCATTTTTATTCACAACTCTGTAACTGCAAGAGATGAGTCACAGCTCACATCGACAAAACCCAAGCAGCTAATATTACCCACTTTTTTCAAGCCCAGGTCATATGCAAGTCATTGAAACACAATCACAAGCATTGCTCTTTGAAATAATACTTAAGTAGATGAAGGCCAAGTCCCACAAATCCCACAGGGAAGCCAGCTAATTCAGCTGAACTTCAGTTTCACTTTAAATATATTTTAAGAAATTGTCTCATTTGACCTCTGAGGGATATTTAGAGATCACAAACAAAACAAAATGTGATCGGATTTAAGTTTAGTCAGATCAAGGGCAATGACAGCACAGATGCTAAGTGGCTAAATCTGAATTATGGTGACAATGGCAAGACTGTGGGTATCACAAAATATTCATATCAGGCTTAAAAAGATGCATTTTTAGCCTGGTGGCCAGTGATCATTTTTATTTCTCCTTCTGCGCCATCAGGAAGAAATGCTGGGGGAAGCCTCACATTAAAACACTCTTTACTCTGTACCACACATTTAGTATTTCTACATGCACACATTTGAATCTAAGTGCCATGAAAAACCTTCCTTGGGCACCAGCCAGCAAACAGGCGACTGTCTTGGTTCACGTAGCAACATTATCACATGCAGACGTATAAATTAACTCGCTGTATTCCTGCCTGTGAAATTATGCGATGGCTGTCACTTTGACTCCACAGCAACATAATTTTAATCACAGGGAATGTAGCTTGATGATAAAGGGACAGAGCAAGAGTAACAAAAAGAATAAAGGCAAGTTAGAGGCAGAAGAGAGAAAGAGAAAAAAGGATGTGAAGATAGCAGGAGGAGGACAGACTGTAACAAAGTGGGTTATTGAAGGCTGATGATTTCCCCACTGTTTTTTTAGACACATCCTCCTGTTTATAAGCAGATGGTGAAAAAAATATGAGGATGCAAACCAGCATCCTGTCCAACCATCCATCTACCTCAAGCATCTCACAGCTAAAGAAAACTTGGTCAGGCTCAAATAGTGTCTTCTGGTGAAGGTTTATGCTCCTCTGGTGACTGGCTTTGTGGTGGGGAGGGGAAGGATTGCTGAGGAGGGGGAGGACCCATGGAAGGAGGTGGGAGGCCGTCAGGGAGAGGGGGCCTCATGGGGGGAGCGTGGTGAGAAACAGGAGGAAGAGGAGGTCCACCAGGAGGGAAACGAGGGGGGAACATCATCCCTGGAGGTGGAGCATTCCACACTGGAAAAGGAGGAGATGGGAAGAGAGTGTTGAGTTCACACTAATATCATTTAGAGAAAATCAGTGCTAAATAGTCGTGGAGAAAGCTGTGTCTGCTTACTCGGCATCATGGGAGGGCCCCCGGGTCCCCTGGGAGGGAAGAAATCAGGAGGTGGGGGTCCATAAGGGGCTCTACGGGGAAAGGGACCGTCCATGGGGCCCATTGGGGGTCCAGGTGGGGGTATGCCTCCAATCCTTGGATCAGTGTCAGGGGGAGTCCTCCGATCCCCAGAACCCGACTGCTGAGACAATTACAGGAAGGTAAATGTAGGCTGAACCAGGGATCCAAACACACACATGCTACTCATACAGGTGCATCTCATACCTCTCTGTGTTCCTGTTCACCAGGCCTGACGCTGTTTTCTCTGTATGCAACATCTGCATTGAAATAAATAATTTAAAACACATTTAAAAGAGTTAAAGACTGGATGACAGTACAGATGGGAACACGATGAAGGTATGAAAAGCAGTGACAGGTTGTGGTGGCTCACCCGCCATGTCTGCAGGATGAGGAGGGGGTCCTGGGGGGAGACCCCTTATATGGAGAGGGCCAGGTGGGATGGAGCCGGGAGGGGGCAAAATGCCCAGAGGTCCTGGAGGAGGTAGAGGTCTCCTGTACATTGGACCTCCTGGTTCTGGGAACATATAGCCTAAAAAAAAGGACATACGGTGAGAAATGTGTTTTCTCGTTAATTATAAACAGCTCTTCCCAAAGCTGTAATTAAGTCCAATAAAGATCTAATTTGTATTGTCATATTGAATATTTTTGGAGGTTTCTTCATTCAAAAGTAATCAGAGAGTGACATCGAGGAAACTGAAAAATAATGTAAGTGTGAAATTCTAAGGTTTGGTGCCGAATGGCTTAAAGTGAGAAACATTTTGGCTGAATTTTGATGTCTTTACCTTTTAACAGTGAGGTGTATAAAAGGTGTTTTCAGCTGAATTTTCCCTCTCAGGATCATGAGATCAATGACCTGATACCACTGTAATTTCTCAAAACTCAATATGCATGAAACACAATACACTTGCACTGTCAAGATGCATTTAGCATGCACATGCTCACAACAAAACTTAAAATGCTGACTTGCAAGGTGCAGGTAATGACCTTACTATGGCTGCATTCCATTTTAGCCTTTTTAGGACCTTGTACTATGAATGCAGGCTGACTGTCACAGCAAGAGAGCCGATTTAAGCTACACCTGTATGACTTGCATTTCAACATTTTCGCCACAAAAAGGCCTTTTTGGCTTGTAAACATTTTGCAGGCACAATACCATGATGCCTTTAGAACATACATGAAACACAGGGCCTGGGCAGTGTAAAGGTGGATGATGCTAAACAGGCTATTTTTTTCTATGCATGAATAAATAACATAATAATGGCCATGGTAAGGGGCTGATAACACAGCAAATATCAAGCAATGCGACATGCAAATGTCTCCCCAACAAACTGAGGATAAATAATATGAATGTTCCCACACTTGTTTTTACTTTGATTTGCAAGAGCAGGACTCAGCAAAAACAGAACCCCTGTCATCCTTGCAATCACAAGTGCTTTTGCTGAAGCCCTGCACAGTTGTTTTAACTTAGGTCACCTTGAGTTGCTTTCATTCACAGTGCTCATCATTTTTAAAGATTGGTCAGGACTGTGTGAGCCTCACCAGGCTTTCGTGATATTACAGGTTGACCTTAATGATTCACTTTTGTCTTTGTCTCACACACAGACACACTCTCGCACACAGACACTCTCACTCACTCACTCACTCACTCACTCACTCACTCACTCACCTTACTCAGTCACTCTCACACTCACACTCACACTCACACTCTCACACACACACACACACACACACACACACACACACACACACCTGGAGGACCAAGGGGCCCGGGAGGTCCTGGTGGGGGTCCCCTGCGATCTCTCTCCCATGTAGGAGAGTTTGAACCACTGTCTGAATGCGGACCTCCACTCCGCTCCATCTCCCCTTGGCCACCTGGGAGCTCCATCTGACCACGAGGCACTGTGGAAGGAAGGTTTAGAGGAGAGAGCCAGTAGGAGGAGAAGATGTAGGATCGGAGAGATGATTTAGGTATGAAGATTTTGATGAGTGGAGAGAATCAGAGAGAGAGAAAAGAGAGAGACAGAGGGAAGGGAACAAGCAGAACCAATCGGCCACATAAAAAAAATATCAGACAAACAGACCAGAATGAACTGGACTGCAAAAGAGAGACAATTACAAAGTGTCTCCCATGGGCTTCATAGAATAGCATCAACATGCCTGCATGCAGACCATGCCTCTGCACACGATAAAGCATTTACAGTTGATCATGCTACAGCCAGCTGGTCATCTCAGACATGCTAAAGTGTTTATTTGTAATGTATATGAATGAAAATTAAGAAAAGCGTATTTCTGCTTTACTTGGAAGTTTCTCTATATTCATAAATTATGACTTTCTGTTTGTGTATACCTCTAGGAGAAAGTCTGGCAGGCGGTCCATCCATTAATGTAGGAGGAGACAGGAAAGCTCTGGTTTCAGACGCAGGTCGGCCAAGAGGAGATGGACCATATGGTGACCTTTCACCTTTAGGCGAAGGATATGTTTAGTGAAAGCCAAGATGAAGAAATCTGTGGCCTACTGCACTTTCAGACTTCGATTTTTTTTAATTCAAATGCTCAGTAGTGCATGTTTGCTTTCTATTTGTGTGCTTACCTCTGAAAGGCAGCGGTCTAGCCAGACTGTTCAAGGCGTAAGGATCTTTGTCCAGGGCATCTAGTTTAAACTGTGTGTCTGTCAGTCTGTAGATGAACACATACTAACTTTGTAATGTATATCATATCGGAATATAAAATAATAATTAAAAACAGATAAAAACATCATAAACATTTTAATGGCATTCAAAAGACAGTATATTTTTTAGCTTTTATTACACAAGCAAGTTTTCAAGTGCTCCTTATAATGAGCACACACTAATTTAACATCCCGTTAAGTTCAGTTACTGTGTGCTTACTTTTGCCTGAGGAGGGCGTTCTCTCTTCTGGTATCTGCTAGATCTCTATCTGCTGCCCGTGCTGCCAGCTGGCAAATTGGGAAGAGATCATACATAACATAAAATGACATTACAGATGTCATAAGAGCAAATACTTCAGTACTCATTAATGCCAACATTCTGAAAACATGACAGTGCCTTTTTTTTCTACAGAACTGTAGGTATGATGGTTGAAATTAGATGGTAAAAGAAGCACGCCTTCGAGCACGTAAGAACCACAACAATAGGTGTAAGATGACTGGGTGCAGTAGCAGGTCATTGATATCTTCACCTCAGGTCGTCAAAGAGATAGTCAGTAATAGTCATGTATAGAAGTAGGCTACCATATATTTGAGGCAGATGATCATGGATTAATTCTTAATGATAGAATGATAGAATGCAAAAGATGCTCTTAAACTTTTAAGACAAAAGGAGATGATACTAATACCAGTGAAATTCCTACAGGACATGTGCACATTGTTACAGTAATCATCATGGTGGTCAAGACCTCGCTGTCACATCAATCTCACTCTTTTTTTTCCACATGGTTTCGAGGTGGTTTGAGGTGAAGTTGAACTAACCCAGTTATTGTGAGCCTTCTTCTCATGTGCTGACATCTGAGTCTGGTAAGACTGTTTGGTTTTTTCCAGCTCCTCCTCCATCTCCTGTGCTCGTTGTCTGAAGAAAAGGTGATGTACCAGTGAGATTCAGGCTATGTTTCTGTGCAAATGTCACAGATGTGTTTGGTAATGCTTTTGGGAGGTAATTACCTGTAGTTGTTGAGTTCTTCCAAGGCCAACGCAATGTTTTTGTCTGCTTTATGTAACTTCTCTTCTTTCTGCAGGCGCTCCTTCTCCTCTACTGTCAGCATCCTGCAAACACATAAGCTCATCAATCAAGCTATTATTGGCACTTGCAAACTCCTCTGTATATTCATCTGAGTGTCTTTACCTGTGGAGCTTGAGTTCATTCTCCTGGTACATTTCAGTCATGATGTTGAGTTTCTGTTGTAATCTTTGGACCTGAACACATGAATGAGAGAAATGAATCCCAAGGCAAATAAAAGTAGAACAACCATGTAAAAAAAAAAAAAATACAATTCACACTAATACATAGTTGAGTTCAGCTACCTGATCTGAGAAGTGTTCAGTCTCTGACTGCAGGGATAATTTTTCTTTCTCCAGTTCCTTAATGCCCTCTACAGAGAAAAACAAAAACACAGAGGCAATAAACATTTATATTAACGATATGTTAGGTCTCTAAACATATAGCTAGGTTTTAATCCAGAACTAAGTCAAGCATTATTGTAATCCTAGGCGTTGTTGAACTTGTTTGTTCTGTAAAAGATATTTTCATGAAAACCTTGGTAAAAACAGACATTAGTGTGCAGTTGACTCACCGAGCAAGTCTTCTTTAGCTTTGACTTCATCATCCAGTTTAGCAAATGCTCTGTCCTTGTCTTCATCTACTGATTTTAGATCAGCATTCAGCTACACACAAATCCAAACACAACATATTAGTAAACATTCATAAAGGGTTTGCTTAGAGATGTTTAATCTGAATAAGTTCTGCAGGGAGTTTGAGAACACTTTTTACAATGTTGTTCCAGTCTTAGTATTAGTCGACATAAAAACTACTGTGTGCTTCTGTCCATTTATATTCAAATACCTTAGCAGCATAGATCAGTTTCTGGACTTTCTGCAGATGGCTTTGTGTGTCAACTTCTTTTCCATTTTCTGCTTCTCCTCCTGCTGTCCCATTTGATGTCTCCTTCTCTCCTCCTTCCTCACCTTCCTCTTCCTCCAGTTCTGAATCCCAAGCTTTCATTCTCAGCAGTCGATCTGTCAAGGACTGGAAAAATACAAAAACATGGCATCAAACTCATTCTGAACAACACAGATAATGTAGCTGAAACCGAACAAAACTTGATCCTTTACATCAGTTTGCAGTCTTCTTCTAATGTATTTCTTGAGCAATGTCTGAAGCACTGGTTTTATCAGATAATTTGAGTCATATTATATTGTAACTAGCTACAATATACTACATTAAATACCATTATACGCTCATCCTTGTTGGCCACATCCTGTAGCATCCCATGGTGGGCGACCTCACACCTGCTCATCTCCGCTTCAATGTCACTCACTCTTTCTGCCCATCCCTCCACCTGCTGCCTCAACTGCAGAAAGGGAGACAAAGGCAGAGATGTGAGATGATGGTGCAAGCAGCAAGGAGGACAAAGATGTAAAGGAGAGGAGTAAAGAAAACTTCCATTTCATCCATGAAAAGCAAAATGTACTTAACCTGTACAATGATCAGTAACACTAGGTTTCTGTGAGTGTACAACATCCTACCTGAGCGTTGCTTTCCTGCAACAGCGTGTTCTCCTCTCTAGCAGTTTCCAAATTCCTCTGGAGTCTGTCACTGTTCATATTGTACACTTTCAGAGTGGTTTGTGCCTAGAGACAAACAGGCACATGAAACACAGAGGGACAAATCAGAGGAGGAAAAGTTGAAGAGGAGGACATGTGAGGACAATGTGAGGGAACAAAGATGACAGGTTAGGCAATGGTGGACTGCACCTGTTCTTCCTGTGACTGAAGGTCTTTGATTTCTTCTTCAAATGTTTTCATGCTCTCTTCGAGCACTGCTATCTGCAAGGACAACCAGAAAAATCCACATTGCATAACAATTGTAGATGCTGCAGATTAGACAGTTTAGAGTTTGTGATATTTGTGTCTGCAAACCTACCCTCCTTTCTTGTTCCATTCTATGTTCTTTTTGTTGGTCCAGCTGATCATTCAGTTGTTCAATATCTCTCTCCAGCTCCCTTTTAGCATGTTCCAACTCTCTAGCTCTGCCCTGTAAGAGCAAAACAACGAGGTGCATTCAGAAAACTTATTCAAGTGAGAGCAAATGAGTAAGAGTGAGAGGGTGTTGAGTGAACATGTAGAGTGAATTTTAAATTTCTTATTTATTTGGTAAAGCATTTACCTTAACAAGTTTTTATCTAGTCAATCTAGTTTATAGTCAATATTTTTATAATAACAATTTATGAGATGAAAGTGTGACAATGTGGATGCTGTAGCACATAATGAGGAACGCAGGGAGTTAACATCTGAATCTGCAGCTTTGCTTGACTTTACAGAGCATTGCAGTAGTTTTCATCCCAATGTCCGGGTGTCAAGACCACAACTTCACTGTTTAATTTCACTCACATTGCTCTTGGTGTCATTTTTAGCCATAGCAGCTAGCTGTTCTTAGTAAAAAACCTTTTACAGTTTACAGTTAAATTCCTGCTCAGCTTCATTTTAATCTATTTTTGCTAACCATGTTTTATCTATTAGAAAAATATACATTTGAAAAGGAATCATTTTTAAGCAGATTCTTAGATTGATGACATACACCTTGTGACCACCAGGTTAGACCAGCCAGATCCCCCCTGGAGGGGAGGAGAGAGAGCCAAGATAGTAGTCATGAACTCAGATTGATCTCATGACTGCTGCTGGCCAATGTCTGGTTGCAAGAAAATGCAATGACTGAAATGGAACTTGTTAGCAAAGCATCTCACAATCAGAGGCTGTTGCGCCAACATCTTTACAGAGACCTGTCTCAACTAAAGAGCTAGATATTAATCAAATCAGAAGGAAAGTGTTGAGGTGGCCATAAAAAATGGTCTCTGCAGTTCTGTCGAGTAGAAGAACCAACTGAGGCCATCTTATGAACAACAACTGACTTTTAGCATAACAGTTAGTGTCATTAATGTTAGTGTAAAAGTGTGTTTTTATATTCTAAGTACCGGTAGTAGGAAAATTTCCTGATCTCTCTTTTTCTGTCTCTTACCTGCAGATGCTCTGTCTTTTGTGCTTGGGCCAGGACACTGTTGTCTCTCAGCGAGCTTTCCAGTTCATCATACTGCAAATTGCACAATTAGAGTGAATAAGTTAGCATATTAAAACTTATGTTAATTAATATGTACCATTACTTTGTAATTAAAGAGAGTTTACGCTGTTTGACTATATTTAATTTATATTTATATATAATATTTATATTTAGTTGACAAGCATTAGACTGTGTTCTTTCAGCGACTAGAATCATAACATGTGAATTTGGTCTAAAACGTATATTTGAAGGGCTCTACTTCTAGTCAGTAGTCAGTCAGTATCAGCACCAGTACGAACCTCTTGCTGACATTTGCTGAGAGTCTCAAGGACTTTGCATTTTTCATCCAGCATCTGTGCAACCTGTTCAGCCAGCCAACGTTCCTTACCTAAACATGCAGTAATTAAATTGATTAGTTTTTATTTCTCTCAAGTCATAAAAATGTGACATTAGGGAATGTGTTGTGTGAACTTACTTCGATACATTCTGCTTTTGACCTGTGAAGAAACAGAAAAACAATAATGACCAAGTAGTCATTCAAGGGTGATGTCGGTAAAAAAATGGATGGAGCATTGTCTCTTAGTTTCTATGTTTGGACATTAACACTACAAATTCATATACTTTAAACATACAAAATTGTAGTGATGTTGATGCATGTGTACATGACTGTGTACTCACAGAGCTATAACATCTACAGGTGAATAACAGCACTGTCATCAGCCCCACCACACTGGTGATGATGACCGGTTCCCATGGCACCCCGTACAGGTCTGGTCCAGGTCTGATGTCATCAGGTAGTGATGACACAACCTAAATGAGAAGGAGCAAGCTGTTAAGAACCTGTGTGAAAATCAAACTGTGTGCAGTCTCAAGACATCAGAGACTCAAAAAACATCTGTTGCTTCAGTGGGAGGCTCAGGCTTCCAACATTTCTTAAAGGAACCAAACAACTTTCTACTTTCATCTTTGAGGAGTTGTAATACTCTCAAAATTGACCACTAAATTTGTATAACAAATCTAAGTGGTATTGGAAGAAGCTGGCCTTAACTACTTAGGCTTAACTGTTTACAACACAGCAGTTTAAGAAAGAATATGACAGTAGAAGGACGTAGCATATTTATCTGCTGTAAGAAGAATTAGAGATCACCATTTTAGCGAAAACATTACAGACAACATGACAGCACAACAACACCTTAATGACATAACTCACTAACGTTGCTATTATTTAGCCGGACAACTATAACGTGCTAACTCTGTGAAGGGTTATAAACAGAGAGCGACATAAAGTCTCACTGTAGTCTTGACAGCTGGTTAACTGCTCTGTAGGACACATATGTAGCCAAACATGAGCTGAACACAAATAGAACATGTAGCTATACTCAACATTACTACTGAACTGTATTCGACCTCAAGACAATCCGCTACATTATGTCAGCTATATAGGCTAGTTAGGAAATGCTAACGAAACCTGCCACATAACGTACATCCTTCACTTTCTCTACAGCGATACTGTAATAAGCCTCTGCCGTCGCCTGAAAGTCGGCCGCTTTGCTGGTCAACCGGTCGCTTGTTGTATGTTCCCCCATTTCCGAATTATTTCATTTGATATTATTTTAATGGTATATTTCATTTAAATTGACAGGAGAGGAAGAACCCGGAGCCATCGACCGGGCTAACAGCAGTTTCCCTTCTATCACAACACCGACGACCACGTCACGTTGAACGCCGTAGGAGGGGAGGGGCTGTTGGAGTCCTCTAAAAAACTGTCCATAAAGATTAAACGCGACTCTTGTTCCTTAAAATTTCAAACGTAAGATATATGTTAAGAGATAAAAAGAGGAATTAAAAATAAACAAACCGTAATTTGAGATTTCGTCTGGTCATGTTGATATGATCACACCCCCGTCCGCATAAATGGTTCATTCCCAACGTCACCAATTGTAAAATGCCACACTGGCACATCGGAGTATTTTCAAAGTGTCATTATAGGAACAGGTGTTACTAATTTAAATAGTGTATCTTCAGCACTCTTTTATAAACCCAATAGTTATTGTAAGTATTACAAAATTAAAAATAAAGATATTAAAAGCCATCTTCATTGAGCATTGACTGTGTGCACTTCTGCTGAGTTACGGTCACAGCCTAATAATAAGCTGATCTATGTAGGACACAGGTGAAGTCCAGACGGTCTTACGTAGCATTATTACTTTCAACAAACGTATCAAATTGTACTTACCAAGCTAGCCTCGTTTTCGGCCATTGGAAACTAGAGAATTACTATCCCACTTGAGACTTTTAAAACGATTTGTCTGTAGAGCAAGTAGATTGCCAGCTGGCTCAACGTGTGTAACACACACACCAGCACTCAGGAATGTCAGTGATGTTGACACAGCCAAGCCAGCTTGACAGTTGAGACGGAAGAAAGTCATATCAACATGTCACAAGTTCAGTGTCTTGAAGAGGAGACTCTGAGGGAGCTGTATGGCTTACTGGGGGCCTGCCATTGGTTCTTATGGCCAAAATGCATTTAAAGGGAATCAAATGCTTGTACAGTATGATTGATAGTAGCCATGTACACCTGTGAACTTGAAGTTTCCTGATCAGACATGTTGCCACCTGTTCTGACCTTAGTCACTGTGTTTACTATTGAATACTGTAAGGACAAAAGGCAACCGGTTAACAAGTTTAATTTTTACTGAGAAAAAAAGATGTTGTTTCACACTGTTTAAAAATTGTTTACAGCTGTGCTATTTGTACCATCAAACATAAAATGGTTATCTCTGTAATTAGTAGCCCATTTAATTGTGTTATAAACCGAACAGATGATTCAGATTATAGAAAATAATTTGCAACTGTGTAGCAGATGACTCTTACCTGTACTGTCAGCAATATTAGAAGATCCTTTGCTTCATGGATGTGAGTGGTTGAGTATTCAGCGATCTGGTGAACAAAGTCCAGAGTTTGCTTCAGTACCCCTGGAGTAAGAGATGCAAACATAGTGATATTTAATTTTTTCCTTCTTTGTCAGAGTGACATTAGTAATACAATATTATTAGGAATCAACCAAATTTTTTATGTTAGGGTTAGGGTGTGAACTTAAATAATGTTCTGGCCATGCCATAATGATCCATGTTGTGAGCATGTGTGTCATGGGAGTGAGGATGCAACGGTTTGAGTAGCGTTCCCTCTCATATGTTATCTTTTAATCATCTGTTCATTCTTCTTGATTAACGGGTACTGGAGTCATCCATACCTTCCTGTGGCCGCAATGGTCCTGCCTGAACGTGAAGATGGGACTCTCTGTTTTCCTCACTTCTTTCCTTCTCTCCTCTTTTCTCATCCTGATTTACTCCCTCCTTTCCTGTGCCTCCATTCGGATATCCACTTCTCTTTTTAGCTTCCCCCATCCACTGATCTCTTGGGTTGTTGTTATCCCAGCCAACAGAGGAATCTGTCACCTTACTTGATTCTACCTTAGAGGCAATTTCCTTGTCTTTGTAGGCCTTTGCTGCATTCAACAGGAAAACACATACATTCTGATTGAGATCATTGCCAGTCAAACCCATAATAAAATTGTATTATTAAATTAACTTAGTATTATGAATGTCAGCCACGATCTTTGAGACCACGCAGATAAAAAAATACCTTGATGGATTGTGCTACTGATGTCTGATTTTCCTGTGTTGAAAGTCTCTCTCACTTTTACCAACAGTTGTTCAAAGTTCTGAAGTGCGATGAGTTGTCTGTTCCTTTCTTCATCCTCCTGTGGTGCATCTGCAAACCTCACACCAGGACTGACCAGTGTCTCCTTGTGATAATGCAGAAGTCTTTCGATATCTGACAGTATAGATTCATCGTTATCAGGGTCATCAGTCACGCTGTCTGAGCTCCCTAACATGTAATCCAAAAACTGCAGCTTATGTCCCCCAAAGAGGTCGATGAAAATAGTCATCTCATCCAAATCCATGTAGGTGAGGAGGTTCTTGTAAAGTTTGGAGAGGGTCTTTGCCTGTGGGGAGCTTCCTGTTTTCGGAGATTGAGGGCTAGGGTTAAATATATTCTGCATTGGGGATGGTGATGAGGTCTGGATACTAGGAGAAGGTGTAGGCGACGGCTGCTGCTGTTGCTGTTGTGACAGTGTGATGAGAGAGTCTGTGTGCAAATCCTGACTGTAAACCTGAGTTGAATCAGTAGTGGAATCCACTTCTTGTTCAGGAGTGAGTGGCTCCTGTGGCTCGGATGTCTCACCTGTGTCAGAATCCAAACTTGGGGCAGATTCAGTAGTTTCGGAGGCAGGTGTTGGGCTGAAAAAGCGAAATGCATTTTTCAAAAGTCCAAATGCTCCTCCACCTTCAGTCTTTGTCATGCCCTCATTGTGATCATCAGATGGAACTGATGAACCACTTGCATGTTGAGACTCATGTTGAGCATCCTTATCAGGGTCACTAGAAGAAACTGAAATTTCAGTTCCTCCCTCAGTGCCCACTGTAGTACCATCACTTTCTTTCATCTGCATATCAGCGTCCTCACTCACTTTCACATCATCATGCTTCCCATTCGTCTGTCTTTCTTCCCTGTCAGTGTCCTCCTTTGTTTCTATCTTTTGATCAGAGTATATTTGCTCTGTTTTCTTGCCATTAGTTTCTGTGTATTCAGGCTTAGTTTGATCTTCCTGATGAAGCATGTTGTCATCAGAGGGGTTAATGCTTTTTGCCTCACTGGAAAACAGTTGATCCTCTTTGTTCTCTGCTGTCTGGCTGAGCATAATGTGATCAGGAAGGTTGTTTTGGACACTCTCACCTGAGCAAAGCTGATCATTGTCTTTACAGTTGCTTTTCTTGATCTGATTAACTCCCAAGGCATTAGGGTCTGAGATGCTGTTAGCATCGTTGCTTTTGACCTCTTCATTCCCAGTTAAACTTGTTTCATTGGTTTTCATCTCACTCTCACCAGCCTCTGCGTCGTTATTTCTATTTTCTTTTTCCTGTTTTCTATCCTCATCCCTCTCTGTGCTTTCAGAAGGTACTGTGTGACTCACTACTGTCTTGACTGATAATATTTGATCTGTGTCAGCCATTGGCTTTTGCTTTCCTGTCTCTGTTTCCCCTTCATTGATTGAGTCCAGTCTATTTGCAGAATCGTTTCCATCTCTGTCCTTCACAAATCCGTCTTCACTGGCTTGAGAACAAGGCTCATTTAAACATTTCAGGCCCTCCTCTTCTTCTTGGTACCTTCCCTCATTCTCTACTTTTGCCATCTCTTCCTTTAATTCCACCACCTCCTCTTTCAGCTCATCTTTTTCCTCTTCCACCTCCTTGGTTCCTTTGTTTTCGTCCTCTGTCGTCTCTTTTTCTATCTGTTGGTTTTTTGTCTCCATTTTTTCAGTCTGTGTGGATGTTTCAGAGAGCACAGAGTCCAAGCTAACCTCACCTTGTGTGTCTTTGTCATGGCCTTCTGACTCTGATTTTTCAGATTTTTCCACCTCTACCTCAGAGTGAGATAACTGGACTTGTTTTTCTTCACTCACTTTCTTCTCTTTTTCATTTACTTCTTCCACCTCCCTCAAGTTCTCCCCTCTGTCATCTACTTTTAACTCTTTAAGATTTTCTTCCTTTTCTTTTTTTAGATTTTCCATCTCTTTATCTTCTTTTGACTCCATCACTTCCTCCGGTTTTTCCTCTTCCTTTTCTTGATTTTCCTCTTCTTTTGTCTCTTCAACATCTTGCTTTCTCTCATTTTCTAACTCTTCAATTTTCTCCTGTTTTTCCTCTACCTTCGACTCTTCTACCTCATCCTGCATTTCCTCCTCCACCTCCTGTTGGTTTTCAAATGGCTTTACCTCCTTTTCTTTCTTAGGCTCTTCTTCCTTCCCTTGATTTTCCTCATTTTTTGTCTCCTCTCCAACTTCTTGCTTTTCCTCTTTTTCTATCTCTTTTGTCTCTTCCTGTTTTTCCGTTTCCTTCAACTCCACCACCTCATCCTGCCTTTTCTCCTCCACCTCCTGTTGGTTTTCAAGTGGCTTTACCTCCTCCCCTTCCTGAAATTCTACCTCTTCCTCTTTTTGATTATCTTCATCTTTCCTCTCCTCTTCAACTTCTTGCTTTTTCTCATTTTCTAACTCTTCACTCTCCTCCTGTTTTTTCTCTTCCTTCAACTCCTCCACCTCATCCTGCCTTTCCCTCTCCGTTTCCTGTTGCTTTTCAAAAGCCCTGACCTCCTCATCTTCCTTTAACTCTTCTTCCTTCCCTTGATTATCTTCATCTTTTGTCTTCTCCTCCCCTTGTTTTCCCTCCTCTATCAACTCCTCCATCTCTTCCTTCTTTTCCTCTTCTACTTCCTGTAGCTTTTCAAATGGCTTTACTGCCTCCTCTACCTTCTCTTGCTCTGACTCCTGCTTTTCCTCCTCCTCCTCTCCCTGCTGATTTTTCAGTGCCTCTACATCCTCCTCTTGTAACTCTCCCTGCATTTCCTCCACTTCCTCAGTATCTGTTTCAGAGCCTGCAGCTGACCTCAGACTGCTTTCATTTGAAGTGTTTTTATCCAACTCTTTTGTCTCAGTTTGAAATGGGTGGAGGTTGTTTTCATCTTCCTCAGTTTCATTAACAGTTTCCTTTATCAAGTGTACATCACTATCGTTTTGCTGTGGAGATGCAGGGTTCTGATCTAGATTTTCCTCCATCTGTGCTGTGCTCTCAGCGGAAAATGTCCTTTTGTCCTCTTCTTTTGCATTTTCCAAAACAATTTCAGTATTACTGACTGATCCCAATTCTGGTAAACTGGCCTTAACCTGCCCCTCTGCCTCCTGTCCTAACTCTTCATGATGCGTCTCTGCCTCTGTGTTTTCATCAGTCATAGCCAGCGAATCTGAAGAACTAGCCTCGGCTTTTGTACTGCGCACAGTTAACATACCATTCTCATCAGAGACTGGTTCATTTCTTTCCTCAGTTGTATCTGATGATAAGTAAGGCTGACTATCTCCACTGCTTTCTTGTTCTCTCTCTTTATATTCTGCAGAGTCATCAGTCTGAGATGTGTAAAGTTCTCTCTGAAGTTCATCTGTCTCTACATCATTCCTTTCACCTTCATGACCATCACCACTGGCATCATCTTTAACAAACAAATCAGGGGATGCTTCATTGTTATCAGTCTGATGTGGGATCTCCTCCTTTTCCTCAAACTCATCCTCAGTTTTTTCCCCCTCAGCAGCACTGACAGACTCCTCTGCAGAGTTTGAACTGAAGTCTGGCTCTAATTTGATACCAGATTGTGTCGAAAAACCCTGATCAGTGTCACTTTTGGCTTTCATTTCTTCTTCTGCTGGCTCTTGGTTGTTGTCCTCACCCTCATTCTCTACTGATTCAAGCATCTGATGATCTTTATCCTCTTTTTCTGTATCTACTACTTTTGTCTCTGTCTTGTTATCATGAGAAAGATTATCCTCCTCTTCCTCCTCACTGCTTGTTTGAAAAAAGGCATCGAGCACTGAGGACACTCCACCTACAGCCTGAGTATTTTTCTTTAACTTGTTCTGGGGGGAGATATCATTTTGATCAACCTCAGATACTACATCCTCAGGCAAGAGAATATTCTTGCTTGCATCTGAAGTATCAAACTCATTTTTATCCCTGTCAGCAGTGACTGGCTCTGCGGTGTAAGTCACTGTCTCCGTCACCGTCTCGGTCTCTGCTGAGACATTTTGATCTTCTGGAGTTTCTTCCGTCTTCGATTCATTGCTAGTTTCTGTCCTCACCTCTTCTGTCAGTGTAGGTTGTGACTGACTTGTATCCACATTCTCCGAGTCTAGTGGTTGCTCTAAGGTTTTGTCTTCTTCTGTCTCCTTAAAATCACTTCCTGTTTTCTCATCATCATCACCTTTGTCTCCCCTAAGGCCTAAAATGTCATTAATCCCTATATCAAACCAAGAACCAGAGGCCAGCTGTTTTTTCTCCTCCTGGATTGTTTCCTCTGCCTCTCCTCCAGTTGTTCTCTCATGCTCTGACTCCTGATTGTTTGTCCCAAATCCAAGGGTCTTTGACAGTCCATTTCCCAGCCAATCCAATGTCCCCATCTCTTCCTTCTCCTCTTCATGTATCTGGCTTCCCTCTAGGTCCAGAGACATCCTCCTACTCCTGAATGTCTCTGCTGGTTCTTGTTCTTTTTCAGCTTCTCTTTCTTCATCTTGATCTTTTTCTAAAGAATGATCAGTTTTTTTCCCTCCTTCCAAGCCAAGCCATCCAGTCATGGTTGAAGTGATAGAATCATCACTTTGTCTCTTGTCCTCCTCCGTACTTTTCACAGCATCATCAGGTTTTGTTTCTCCTCCAAACCCCAGCCAACCCGTCAAAGAAGAAGCTAAAGAAGAAGCTTCGGCCTGTGTCCCTTTTCTGTCATCTTCTCCCACTCCTTCAGCCAAATTAACAGGTTCTTCCTCAGTGGTCAGACCTAACCATCCTGTCACTGAAGAACCGAGCCAGGCAGAGGAAGCCGACCCACCTTGTTCATCTGCAGCCTCAGGAGTCTCCTGTGCTTCCTTGTGTGTCTCAGCAGCAGCTTCAGGGGCAATTTTGTTCTCATCCTCTTCTGCCGATGTGCCATCAGCTTCCAGTGCCGATACTGGATGTTCTGCAGAGACATCTTCAGATTTGGAAGGAGTTTCAGACTTTGTGTTATGGGCATATGGGGTAGTTTGGGTGGTCTCTGACTCCTGGTTTTGGATTTTCTCATTATCATTGTCAGCATTATCATCAGCATCATCTTCACTGTCCAGATGACTGGAGTCAATGGGACGACCAAACTCATCCATACAGAAGAAGTCAGATTCCTGAATGAAGACAGAGAACTTTTGTAGTAAAACATTTATTTTGTACAGATTTAACAAGTACTCATTCAAAGGTGGCTACACCATAGTAAAGCAGTTTACAAACCATTTCTTCTATTTATTTACCATCATCTGCTTGAGTTTTTTTTCAAAGTGTTTTGTTCATAGCCTCCACTTTGAGATAAAAGCTGACGTCAAAGCCTCTTTACCTGTGTTTCCACTACTTTCTCCACAGTTGCATGAACCTGCTCCTCTTTCACTGCATCCTTAGGGAAATAACCAAACTGTTTGTCAATCTGAAAGAAAATGGACACAGAGCAGCAGTTACATTTCTGTAAAGCATTGTAGAGGACAAAGGAAGGACAATCAAGAGGAGAGGAAATGAGAAACAGACAGGAGCTTTTAAATGTTTTCCTCTGCATTTTAGAGTCCTTTGTATAAGTTTTAACTAAGTGTTGCAAATAAAACAAAACACGTTGTTGTTATCAGCTGTCGTTAATCAGAAAACAGCCTTTAATCAGAGCCTGATTTCCCCATTGTGTCATGGTTCATCATCACTCTCTCTGCCTGCCCTGCTTCACCATAAACCCTGGATCAGTGCTCCAGACCCTCATCTCACATCCTCTTAATCAAATCACCGCCCCTCTCTTTAACTTATTCTTTCTGTAGCTCCAGAAATTTAATGAGCAATTTTGTGTAATCAGGCTTAGTCTACGTTTTTTTTAGACATTCAGACACAGTGATATTAAGTTCATGCCCACAATGATAAAGTCTTTCCTCAATCCAAAAGTCACTCTCTCATCCTGTTAAAATTATACAATTAAATGAAATGAAGTGATCACAGGCATTTGTGTGTATCAGATCAGGGATAATATAACTAAGTCAACCAGTGCTGCAAATCTTAACTGTCTGTATTCTAATGAGTCTAATCTCTTCAATTTAAAGTCTAAATTGATAGTCTGTTTGGATTAGGAGAATTATTGAGCTTTAAAGAAAGAGAGAGGGAGAGAGGAAGATAAAGAAATAAATGGAGATATGAGACGTACACTACCAGCCCAGAGGTCTTCCCTCTCTCCGGTCAGTTTGTGGTAAACAAAGATGGTGTCTCCTTGCCTGAAGCTCAGGAAACGGCAGTCTTTGCCATGGTGGTCCCTGATAGCTCGCACTCTGCTCATTGGGCCTACACAAACACACACATACACATGCACACAAAGGCACATATGCAAGAACGTGATGGCATTGAGACACAGACACATAGATGTGATTAAGTTGTTAATAAAAAATCATTATTATTATAAAAGGGTTGAAAACATTTTTCATTTTTTATTAACTGTGTACATCACAAACTAGAATTAGCCTGTATGTTACATAGTTTAGGACTTACTTTCACAACCAGAATCTCCACAGATTTTGTAGTCAGACAATAGTCCCAGGATTAAGTGAGGCAAAATTACAAAAAATAGTCCTGTACTCCACATGATTTTGTGGGACTTTGAAGCAACCATTTTTGATGATTTAAAAGGAGTGTATCAAAGGAAAATGTCCATAATGAGAAAAAAATAACTCCAGCCAGTTGTGCTGGCAAGTGGACATTGCCTCTAAGCTGCTGCCTTCATGAAGACTCAATAGTAAATGAGGGAGCTGAGATAAGATACAAGGCCTGCGAGGAGATAATCATTAACATCCAAGAGCTGCTGGCAATACAAAATTTTATCTGGTGGCCATCGGTCAAAGGTTTGTATTGTATATTGTATTTAATGTTAGAGTCAAATATTTTGGGGAAAAAATGTTGCTTTTGAACAAAAAGACAAATTTAGAGTCAGATAAATATTTCGTTGTGCTAAAACGTAAACTTTTTATGGACTTTGACCCTTATCTAAAAAGTTCAGGACACGAGCGGCGTTCATCACCATAGCAACCGATGTGCCACAAATACAACGTCATCACTCTGCGTCGGAAACCAAGATGGCTGCCTAACTAGTTTAGGTTTCCTTCACCACCTGTGAGAAAAACATTGTTTATGTCGCCAGAAGATAATTTTGGTGGTAAGTCGGTGCTTAATTCGCACTCAACAACATTTGACCTCATACAAAAAAACTTCAAAGCTGATATAAAATGAAGTCGGACGTGGAGGAGTTAATGCCGAGGCTGCTGCCCGTTGAGTTTGGAGACCGTGCAAAAGACCTGGACCTGAATGGACCGCCGAGAAACCCCCAGGAATACCTCCGCCAGGTTCAGTAAGTCCACCTCGAACAATTCCCTGATTTTGCACAGCAGAAAATAAACGTTTGTGCCTTGTGGGGACTGTCCTTTCAGCTAACTAAAGCCATAGCAATGTTTTATACTTTCATCTATCTCATCTAACTCTTTGCTCAATTATACTTTTCTCACAAAAAAATTAAACATTACTTTAGATTGTTTTTATCTTATTAAAAGTATTTTTTTGATATAGCACGCCAATTTAATCAGCTTGTCACGTGTTTCAATGATATGTTTTCTACCATCAGACTAGAGGCGTCACTTTGTCCGGAAGTGGTGGTTGCTCAGATTGACCCCAAGAAACTGAAGAAGAAACAAACAGTTAATGCTTCTGTGAGTGGATTCACCTCATGATGTCTGTCTAAACTGCATAAACATACGTTACAATATCTACCTAAGTGGTCTTTTCCATGTAATATGTACTGTTTGAGTCATTTTTCTTGTAATTTTGAGTTCAGTATCTTGTTTTGCTATGTTTGAATCATTTATTTTATTTTTAAAGTTCTGTATAAAAGGATGAATATTACAAAGGCTCATGCTAAGACCCTACATGGAGATAAAGTTAAACAAATCTGTGTTGGCTGACACTGTACTTAGTTTTTGAATTCCAAAACAAATCAAAACAAATCCACTGAATTAGCAGTTCAGTTAGGATGCTTACAGTTATTGATGCTATGAGAAATAATGGACAACGCTGGTCTGTAGAGATAAGATGGGATGAGCAAAATGTATTCAATTGCTTCATTTGTCTGATAACAGTGTCTCCTGTGTTTCAGGTGGCAGGTTGTCATGCTGCTCCAGTGGGTTTCTCCCCCAGTCTCAGCTGGCAACAGCAGCAAGTCAGTAACTTCTCAGATGTCCGACAGGTAAAGCTAAAAACAACCTCCAGGTCTTTATTTTTTACTTTTACATATGCAGTTTCAAATATTGTATCAAATGTATATGAAAAATGACCTAAACCAAAACCAGTGTCATTAAAATGCCTTCTTAAACCACTGTAAACTTGAAATGGCTCAATTTCAATAATGAATCAAAGAAAAACAATCAATTCCCAGCTAAAACACTGTATAATGTTTCTCTGTGTCACAGGCTAGAGGGTTTACCTGTCATTAAATGTGCTGCAATGATGCATAGAATGAGGCAGGATTATCACACACTCTGGATGTGTACAGCATATCAGTTTTCGTAATTTCATTGTTTGTGGGTTTTGCATTTTGATTTCAGAGCATCACAAAAAACAGGAAACACTGGGGCAGCCAGACCCTGGACGACAATGTGGTGATGGTGAGGAGCTGGCACACTTTCAAAGTTCATTTAGTAGTTATAAATGTTGATATTGATGACATTGGAGGTTTCCCCATTTGGGGATCTATTTCTGAGTCTGAAAATAACCAAATGCTGATTACTGGATATTGGATACAGATGTACATTGAGTGTGTTTTTCCATCCCACAGCCAAAGCTAACAGATGAGGAGGGCTGGAAGAGATTTTGTTTAGGAGAAACGGTCTATCTTGGTGCATCATCCTGCCAAACAGTCGCTGAACCTGGGCCAGCACTCGACTATAGCAAGGTTGTATAAATGTGTTTTTGGAATGAAAAACATAAAGGCTTATTTATTTAACTACTATCATTAAACTGTCACTTAAGTTCAAAGGAAACTCTTTTCAATGATCACTTCAAGGTAAAATACAAGACTGTTTTCTACAAATGTTTGACATCAGTTCAAATTCTAAATTTACCACAGTACTTGTTACTACTACAGTACTACAGTAATTGTTTCTTCTCTCTCTGCATGTGTCTGCTCTCAGGTGGGCTTCCCTCCCTTTCTAAGCATAGTCAGCAGATTGAATCAGGTAAACAACTTCCTTAATAAGACACTGAGTCCACTCTCTAAACCAATTCATGTCTGATTATTATGTATCTGTCTTCTGCTCATCTACCTGCAGTCCACTGTGCTGAACGTGTTGGACATTCTAATCAGTTGGTTTGAGGAACATGAGTTTGTTCCTCAGTTGGTGAGTTTAGTTTATGAAATTACTCCACATCCATCATTTTCTTGCTAATTCCTCACAAGTGCAATGCTATAATCACATTGCAGTCTCATTTAGCAGGATACTCTTGAACACAAGCTCTTGTAAGTGTTTTCAAGAATTTGCAGACAGAACATGATGATAAAAGTTATCTTTTTTTGTACTTACTGTGGTGTTGGAAACAAACAGAATGATAGCATGTAAAAGATGCAGCCACACAATGTACCTACTTATCTTTCCAATCAAGATAAAGTAGAAATATTTTCTGACCACCAAATGTTAAGAAATACTTCTAATTTTAGGTTTTGCCTGGCAAAAATCTACTGAAGTGTAAAATATAGAGAGGCGATGTCTACTCAGTGTGGTTTTATTTTTGCTGATTCACTATGAAACTGATTTTGTGTGTTTGTAGGGTCGCTGGTTATACTCTTTGTTGGCCTGCCTGGAAAAGCCTCTTATTCCTGAAGCCCACTCATCCATCAGACAGCTGGCCAGGAGATGTGCTCAGCTCCGCAGTACACTGGTAGGATTCTCTGTACCGCTGTCTTCTAGCCTGTGTTGCTCTAATGCTGCCTTCCTCTGTGTAGTAATACCACTTGTGGTTTGCTGCACCCTTGGGTCCTATTACCTTCCTATGGGTTAAAGAGAAAATCTGCAAGTGCTATTTTTACATCATTTTGTCTATTTGGTGCTAAATCCTCACCACTGAAGTGTTTTTATATGACTTTATGCTCTGGTGTATCCTATTATAGTATCTGTCACTGCTAACTGAACACGTCTTGTTGGAAAACATAAAACTGGATTACTTAATTGATAAATTTATTTTTATCTCTGTGGAAAAATAGTTGTATAATTTAGCTGTGTAGTATTCACAGCATGGTCTTTATACTTTGGTCAGATCATTGGACTCCTGATGAGTTAAATCAAAGCTGAAAATCTTTGTATGTCTGTCCTGCTTTCATGACTCCACAGGAGAGTCAGGAGGATGAGAAACTGCCTGCCCTCAATCTGCTCATCTGTCTTGTTGCCAGGTAATTGCCACAAAGTCCAAATAGCTAATTTTAGGCAGGTCATATAACATTTTACATAACAGGGCTGTCTGCATGGATGGTCTAATCAAATATAAATGCAAAGAAAGTAAGAGCCTTCAAAGGTTTGTGGTTATAAAATTATCTAAAATGTTTACAGCAATCATACGGACATATTAGAATCTAAATGATATACATTACACATGTATACAATGACAGATTCACATCATATGCTTAACACTGTGTGTATGCTGTTATACTTGTATCCTCTTTTCGTGTTGCAGATACTTTGAGCAGAACGATCTAGCAGACCAGCCAGAAAGCTGAACTTCAGTGACTGATGTCTCAGATGTATTTTGGAGGAATATGTTGTAATCCCTCTTATTGATGTAGCAATCAGACAACAGGCTCAACAGTCATGCGAGAAGAAACTTATGAATAATTGAAAGTGGAGGCTCTTTGCCAGCCTCCACACGTTACAAGAAGGTTGAGGACAGAACCAAAGGAACTGTACCATAAACAACCATTTTTACTGAGCGTCAAATTTGTTTGGTAACTCTAATGGTCCTCTCCTGATACAAATATACAAAAGCAACAACAATACAAAGATTATCTGTTTTGATAAAAAACAAGTTTTTTTTGAGAAGTCCTGAGCTTTGTGGATGTATTAAAAGTGTAGTTTTTCTATTAAACTGTGATGATTTTTAGGGTTTGTGTGCTATTTGTGCGGAAATTGTTTGATATCAAGTGTTTAAACTCCAACAAATATCTCAAATGAGATTATTAAGACTGTGGCTTTTTAGCCAGGCAAATAAGAGCAACACTTTGGTCCAGACCAAATATCTGCACAGACACTGGTACTGCACGAATCCACAACCAGAATATAAGCAGATATTAATAATCTGAATATATGGTGATCCTCTGACTTAACTTCAGTGTCCACTTGCTAGGAAAAGCTGCTGAGGGCCAGCTACATCTCACATAATCTGCTTGTGGGTAAATAAGTCATTCCAAATGCAGTCACTGATTGCCTCCATTGGTTTTCTATAATTATTAGTCTTTTTGAACCTCTTTTTAATTTAGAATTTTGAAAAATTAGAAAAGTAGAATAAAAATTATATGCCTTACCAAGGACTGTCAAGATACTAATTGTGTCCTAGATTTCAAAAGCAGCTTTTTCTCAGAGTCTTGGAATGAGACATTTTAATTCACTCATTTTGATGCCTTTAGCCTTGAAACACAGACTTTAAAAGTTGCAGAATATATATATTAGAGAGCTGAAATGACTGACTGATCAACAGAGCATTGTCAATCATCTATATGACTGTTGGTCAGAAGAAAGGCACTGAGGTTGTCACCTTTGACTCAGAGAAATTTGGAATGTTATAGACCCAAAAGCTTGTCAAAAATGATCATTTAATTATTTAATTAAAGATAATGAATGTTATTTTAAGTTGCAGTCCTAATTGAGCTTAAAAAACAAAACACAACACACATTTACACTAATACCTCACCTTTAATTTGAAGCAGTTTATCAGTTGGTACAAAAAATGGAAAAACATTTTCAAAGAAACAAAATTTGAGCAAATCACACGTGTACCCACAGAATTAAGATACAAGGGCCTTGCTGATGATCAAACGATAGAAAGAAATGAGGGTCAACAGCTTTGTCACATCAACTTGAAAATACACCTACTGTACGTCAATGTTACGTCTACCATGACAATCAAAAGCCCATCTTATGGCATTATGATTAGGATGCAAAACAAAAACATTCAACACCATCTGTCATAGTGCCACAAAGACCTTTTTTAAAACCAAACGTCTAACAAAATCATCTGGACTAAAAGTGACTAAAATAAGGCCTTCTGATAGTCTATTCTGACTTAGACCTGTGCATTTAGAGACAGTGTGAGGGAGTGGCTCTGCCAGATATTGTGACTAAGGGTCCAGTTTATTATTCTTTTGCCAAGTGAAAGGGACCAAAACCAGCCATCCAGCATCTTCTGTTTTGACGTTAAATTTTAAATCCCTACACTGAGGAAAAAGTCCTCCTGTTAACATGAAAAAACAGATCCTTCTGTGGTGTTTCGAGAGAAAAAGCTAATTTAAAAACTCATCTCATGTTTCAGTAATTAAAGAGTTCAGTTTAATATCCCTCAGTGTTTTTCTGTGTTTGTCGGCTTTACCGTACAGAGGCTGAATAAGAACCAGCTTAGCGTCTTTTGTCCTTCCTGTCTCTATCTTTATGCTCCCTATCGCTCTGGGATGATCTCCCCCTTCCTTCCTCGTTCCTCCTCTTCCTCCTCTCCTTCGAAACCTTTGAGTCCCTCCCTCCTCCGCTACTCCCTCCTCTCTTGCGGTGGCTTCTCTCTTCTCCTTTCTTCCTGCCCCTATCTGACGGCCTCCTCTTGCGTTTACCACTGTCTCGGCTGCGACTTCTACTGCTGCTGTTGGACGACGAGGATGAAGAGGACGATGATGAAGAAGAGGAGCGGCTGGAACCGGAGGAAGAGGAGGAGCTCCCACTAGAGGAGGAGCCAGAGGAGGAAGAGGAGGAGCTGTTACTACGGCTGCGGCCCTTCCGTGGCTCCTTGTCCTTCTTCCTCCCTCTCCCATTCTCTTCCTCCTTGGAGGGTTTGGGGGTAATGCTGGGGGCCTCCTGAGAATTGGGCTGTTCTTGTGGGACTTGCTCCCCTGACTCCCCTTTCAAAGCCAAGTTCACCACTGTTGAGTGCTCGTCCCCAAGGCCGGGGATGTAGATATCCTGCCCAGCAGCTGTGGGGGCTGTCTGAGGACCAGAGAACTGAGCTGCTGGTTCCTCTGCAGTGTGGCTTAGCTGAGGCTGGTGACTGGTGTTTGATGCCTCTTGGCTGGTTACGGTGGGTTCATGGGTGTCCTGGGTCTTTTCATTTTGGAGGTCTGTGCGCCCCTGTTTCCCATCTGTTTCTCCCTCCTCTCCCTCACTCCTCTCCTTTTGATCTGGCCCACCCTCCACCTTCATCTCCTCTGACGCTGGACTGGCCTCCTCCTCTCCCTTCTCCACCCTGTCCTCTCTGTCTTTAACCCCCTCATCTCCTACCTTCTTCTCCTCACTCCCCTCCTCACTCAGCTCCATCCTCTCCTCATCTTCTTCCTCCATCTTCCTTAAATCTTCCTTCTCCCCTTCCCCCCTTTCCTTCCCCTCCTGTTTTTCTGTCACCTTTCCATCCTGCTCCTTTTCCCTCTCCTCATCTTCGTTATCTTCCTCCTCCTCATCCTCCATTTCTATATCCCCCTTATTACCTGTCACCTTAACTACCTGACCTGCGGGCTTACCCTCCGCCTGGTGGTCCTTTCCTGTTGCTGCCATGTTGCCGTCCTGGTCGCGGTTTGGCTGCCGCCGGGGGCGGGACTCCATCTTGCTGAGGTGTTCAGCAAAAGCCTCACACCTTTCCTCAAACACAGCTGTCCAGAAAACAAAGCCCAACACATACAGAGGTTACAGTGTGATTAACACACACTAACACACAAACCTCTTTTCTCTTGTAATCAATATTTTAGAACAAGTTAGGAACACGTTTTTCAAAAGAAAAGAAACATCTGTTAAAGCAGGAACCCTACTGACCATTTAGTTTCTTGGTGGAGTCTTCGAGGAGTTTCTGTGTGGCGGAGCACATTTTTCCAGGCAGGTAGAAGATATGAGGCTTGGTTTTGGTACGAATGTATTTCACCAAGCGATTATTGTGGTTTGTCCACTCCTCTTGCTTTAGGTGGCAGAAAGAGAGAAGTATTATCAAATACAAACTAACTGTCTGAGAAAGTTTAATGTTATAGAAATTTTAAAAGCCAATGGAAATTCAAGAAATTTATTTTCAGCCTCTTGTTTTTACTGGCCCTGAATATTTTCTTACCAGTTGAGCTAATTCAACTTTCTGCTCCAGTAGTCTCAGCTCAGTCTGTTTGGCTCTCCTCTCTTCAAACAGCTCCCTCTTTTCAGTCTCCACCTTCTTTCTCTCAGCCTCAGCCTGAACCTCGAGCTTCTGCTCAATCTCTGTACGACGCTTTTGCTGTGGGGACAAAAAAAAAGAACATGTGAAAGAGAACATAGCAAGGTAGAGCTCAGGCATCAAGTTATTGACCACCTTATCGTACAAATACTGTATGTTAGCAGTTTGGATATTTGTGTGGGTGTAAGTGAACTGAATGGAAAGCACAAACGTTCTCAGGATACAAATTTTGAGATTTAAAAACAGACAGCTTTTCTGTAACACCAGGATTCAACTATGGTCTTTCTTACTTCCACGACTTTTTATTTCTACAACCAGAACACCAACATTAATCTCCAAAACATTGGACCATGCCAGTCTGATTGCAGTGGTGTTTACCTGCCATTTAATTTAGTGATTTGGGGGGAAAAAACCTGAGACAAAGTATTTCTTGTCTTGCCTTGTTGATGACATTGGCAATCAGATCTCAGTTTTTACTTCTGTGTATTACTCAGGATGGATTTCCTCACCTTCTCTGTAGAGACGTTTGACTCCTGTTTAAATTTTTGCAGGGTCCCCATCAGCAGGCCAAACATACGCCGATTCCTGACCAAAAAAAAACCAAAACAAAAAACACCATTACTCACAAACATACAATGATTTATATGGACCTCTATCTTTGCTTTTGTTTTTTTTGCTGTTGCATTTTAACTTTGACTGACTTTCAAGATTGTGACAGCAGTCAGCTTTTGCACTCAGACAGTCAGCCCTTGATCATGTCTGCTTACCTCTGTTTGCCCTTCTCGTCCATGGTTTGATCTTGAATGAGGTCTCGACGTGTTCTCTCCTTGGAGGTAGCTACTACAGACGACTGCAACGCCGGCTAAAGGGAAAAAAACATGACCGTCTAAACCAATTTGTTACAGCTGTTGTCTTTAAAAACGCTTTATGTCTTTCCTTCTCCTCATAACTGACATTTCAATGTTACAGAAAATGTTCAAAGCCTTTGTCTGATCAGATTTGGGTGGCATTTGATGCAAATGTCTTCCACCTATTTTTAAACCCATAACTCAGGATTATATTGATACCAAACAGAAAAGGTATAGTTAAGTACATGCGAGCATAAACAGTCAGAATCATAATATTTACTGCATTGTAAAAACTTGCCAGTACAATTGTGCTGTATAAAGTGTTGTGATAACCAGCCAATGTTTTAACAAAAAAATTTAATGTGCAAAAGCAAAAATCACCTGATATGCCTGCCCCAAATATATTGCATTTATAAAAAGGGCCATCAAATCAATCTTTTTAGAGGACAAACTCTTAATTCTTACTTTTTTGACATCGTCATCATCCTCGGCGTCGCTGTCGTGACGCGTGTCTCTCCTGGCCCTCTGGTCCCCTGCCAGCCTGCAGGCAAACACACACATAAGATTCCCAAAAGAGACAGACACTTCACAATCTATAAAAAAAACCCTATCAATTGCTGCTGTAAAGGCAGCCATACTAATGAGGGACTTCATCTGCCAGAAGGCAAAACATTGGCCCATGTCTACAAGATGCAATGGACAACAGTAACCAGGTGCTTTTGCATTTTAATGTTGGGGCCCTGACTGTTTAGAGATCAGTGAGTGGTCCACAGGAGAGTTAAGTCAAAATCCTCATTTTATTCACTACTTGTAATCTTAATTACAGTTACAATCTTGATATTGACACCAGTGGCATTTGTGCTGATCTTTTAGGAGTCTAATGTTTTATTTACATTTAAGCCACCAGTCCCTGTTTACAAGCCTTCAAGTTCACATCAATCAAACCCGTCTTAATATGCAGGGGGTTTGCAGCCTTGTCCAAAGAGGGCAAGAGAACATGCTAATTGCGTTTTTCAGGACGATAGTTGGTCTTTCTGATGCAGAGTTTTGTTCCAGTGAGTCCTCTTGCATTTCACACCAGTGCAAACAAGAGCTGAATACATTTTAATGTTGTGCTGTGTGGACGTGCGCGTGAATTCCCAGTAATATAAGTGCTAGATCTGCAAAAATCTATTATATTATATGCATTCCGCACTAAAATTCAGACACTGCACTGATAAAAAGATATTCAGATGCTCTTGCAACAACAGCAACACAAAATACACAAGAATATGCAGTCCATCATATGGTATTATAGAGTCAACTCTCAATATAAAGAAAACAGTTCAAGTAACAGAAAACTCTACTGTGATTAGTGCATAGCAGCTTGTGAGATGTGGGCTGTTATCTTTACCTGCACACTGTGCTCCAAAATAACTTATTTTGTTCACACATGTCAATTTTTTTAAGGCAAATGTATGTGAACTATTTGTTAAGCACAAAATGTACAAAAATAACTAAAAGAGAAAACACTGACACAAAACAAGAATTGAAATGTCACATATCTAGCTTGCTATTTGAAGGTGGCCTTTAGAATATTTGAAAAGGGACCCCTTTAAGCAATACCAACAAGTTGTGCATTTCCCATCAGCAGAATTAAATTCAGTTATGAATGCTAGTTATAATTTGTCTTTAACTAGTTGAAAGTCTTTTTGATTCACTCTACCCTCTCATTCTAAAAGCTTAACAGTCATTAGCTTGGACATAATTTTAGACAGAAAATGAAACAAAGCTTCAAAACTGAGATTCAGACAAGATTATTATTGTATACATTACTTTAACCCCGGATACCTGCACACCCTGTTTTTAATCTTTAGTATTTTTTTAACCAACAAAGACTTGAATGCAGAGTTCCTGTGGATGCAGAGGTTTAATGCACAGGCATATAAAAAACTAAAATCTTACCGTAGCAGGGCTCCTGTGATGTCCCTCTGCTTGGCAGGGGGGCCACCGCTTCCAATGTCTGAGAGACTACGCCTGGGAGAGGGCACAGAGACAGTGCTTAGAGTCATTATGCACTTTTAATCAATTAAGTCTGATTCAAAAAGTCTTTCTTATCAGCACGAACAATTTAATATGCCAACAAAGACAAATATAGGAAAACCAAAAACTGATTTATATAATGGCAAAGAGTTTCAGGCTATAATGGCTCAGGAGGCAGAGCAGGTTGTCTAATTATCAGATGGTCAGTGGTTTAATTACAGGCTCCTCCAGTCCATGTGTTAATGTGTTCTTAAGCAAGATAGATTTTATGTTCCCAAAGATTATCATGTTTAGTTTTTGTTTAAACTGTCATTGAAAGGTGATGGGTCAATCTCATGGCTGTAGTTTGAGTTGCAGTCAATTTTTACACTGTAGATTGAGAAATGTGTGGTTTACCTTCCACATATTTATATTACCCCATATCATAGACTTAGAAATGATTGATAAATGTACCAAACAGCAAAAGAAAACTCTACTATTCCAAACGTTTTATGCTTTCAATTATATAGCGTCTTCCCACCAATTACATCTCTGATATGTGATCATAACCAGCAGTTATGCAAATTTTAAGTATTAACAGCTGCGGAAAAGCAAGATAAAAGCGTATGATTAATGTATAAAGGTAACTGTTATGCATGGTCAGTATTTCAAAGTTTGCAATCTCGGTGTATCATAAATGACTTGCACGCCAACAGTGAACCCCTGTTGAATCTGTCTAAATCAACATAAGAATCGTATTGAGCTGACTAGACCAAACATTTACCTGAGCAGGTTGATTCCTCTGCCTCTACCTCCACCGGGGCCTGCCATGGGGCCGCCGAGCCGACGGATCTGACCCGGTCTGTAAACAAGCGGGAGCAGGGTCAACAAAAAATCTTTCCATTCGTTTATATCAGATCCAAAGGCACATATTAACTTTGTCCTCACTGTAGCGATTTCTATACTTCGTTCAAAGCCGTCTCTTACTATTTTCAAAGGGTCAATTCTGCATTGACACTAGGACGACGCCTACAGGGCCTAGCAAAGGCTGGCCTAACGAGCTAGTTTTGTTACTCCGGGGTTTAGACTTGTTGTTCATTCCAAATTTTAGTATAATTTTACATGCTAAAACATAAGTGAAAAAACATGGGTAAGTTGAGCTTTTGTAGGTTAAGCTAGAACAAAACCATTTTTAGGGAAATGTTACTATTTCATGCTAACTAGCTAACCGATGCATGCTACCACATACTGCTGGTGGTTCGCATGCTAGCAAGTGGGTTTGTTTATTATCACATGTACTAGAAATACGCTCAAAAGCTAAATAAAAACTAGGGCTCTGACCTTGACTCATTAGGATCACGTCCCGTTAGTTTGCGAATGTTATCATCCACATTTTTCAGGCTTTCTCTAGCTTTTTCGAGCTGGTCTTGCAAGCTCCGCACCACTACCGCCATCTTGCAGTTAGCGCGAATCACGTGTAACTCTTCTTCTACCTTTCTTCGGTCCCTTTTCTTCTTCGGGTGACCGGTAACCCATATGCGCCGTTATGGTTCCATACCGCCATCTATTGCTAAATTTCATCATTAAATGATCGTTTAAACAAATTTTAATGGCTCCATTATTTTGTACTCATGTTTACTTTTGTGAATAGGGAGGTAAAAAGACCGTAGTCAGTTATGTGCTATTTTAAGTGGAAGCAAACCAGCATGTTGCTCCTTGCATTAATCTTTATACTCTAAAGATTAATGTCTAATGTTAATAAGGCTTTAAAATATCATTTTATCCAAAAATAAAAAATTAGACATCATTATGAGCCTATCCTGGTGCTGGATTGTGACTTTTAAGAACTAAGCGTTGCAGCTGTCATAAGTCTCAAGATTCCCTACAGTTATTGTACCATAACTTGTAAAACTGAAGTCAGTAAACTCTTCATTTATGACTAGATGGTGTTTACTCTAAACCAACATATCACAGCATGAATGCACCATGACCTTTATTTGACCTAGCATGAGCAAAATGTAAATAAATTCTAACATAAGAAACATCTAATAACTGGTAAATGCAAAAACAAATAAAAAAGGTTGTGGTACATGTCTCTAGACATATTCAAAGGGCATGCTTAATAAATTATAGTTTGATATTGTGTATACTGTGAAATTTCTGAGAAGAATCTGCATTTATGTTGAGCTTTAATCTCAAAAAGAAGAGAACAAAGTGCTCTTCATATTATTTGATTTCTCCAGAGTAACAGCTTTCTTTCCTCTCTTGGCAGCAAGATTGTGTATGCTGGCATTTTCTTTTGAACTGCATCACAAACCACAGTTAGCTGAGAAAACTAACTCTGAATTTTTAGTTCAAGATTGAAATTTTATCCCCTTTCAGTTTTGCTTTTGCAGCTCTTGCACATCAAAGTGGGAACCAACCAGCAAACCGCAGTCAATTTCCTGATTCATATCTGCTGAGTTTAGACTGTTCCACTGTTGTTCCATCAACATATTTTTGCTATATTTTCTACTATTTATCATATGAGTATAGCATGCACCACAACATAGATGATTTTTTGTATCCACTAAATGCACTATGGCAGTGTGTATGTCAAGATACAGTCTTCATTTGTGAACTTGATGAACTTTGTAAATCTCAGTGTTTAATGCAGAGTAAGGTGCATGCACATGATGTGCTATAGTCAGCATTTAAAACACTGAGCTGCAGCAGAGCCTGTGGGTTTACCATCACATGCAAATGTTGGCACGAGTGGAAAAAAACCACAACATAACCTTATCTTTTTTCCCCCGCTACATTTGGAGTAAATTTCATCATAACCCAGGTAAGATGTTTAGCTTTATTTTACTTTTTGTTTTTGTTTTACTTTAATGCAAAACTGTGCCATTAATTTGGCTTAATTACACAACACCAACATGATAATCTTATTAGTCTGATTATCCAGAGGTGAACAAGCTCTTTGTTTGAGCTTTTAACAAAGTTTAAACAGACTAAAATCACCAGTGTGAATGTAAATTTTTGTTATGTCATCAAAGGTTGTAGGCAAATAATATGCTTTTAGTCAGAGCAGCCCAAAAATGCATCTTTGTATTTACAAGAGAAAAGATTTGTCCGTGATCTCCATGTTTTCCCCTTCAGTTTTCCAATGTAAAATGATCTCTGAAATCTTAATGGGGCTAAATATGGAGGTTTACTCAAAGGAATGACTAAGTATTGCATCTTGCTGTTTTCTCACAACATTTTCTATTATGAAGCCACTAGTTTTTTTTTAGCTCCAACTGGAGCATACGGAGGAAATCCAAAGAAATACATGCAAACTCCACACAGAAAAGCCCAGCATCAGGTGGAAGTCATGCCTTACATGTTCAGGCTGTGATTGTGAAAGCTAACCACTGTGTTACCATGTTACTTTGTATCATAAAATGTTAGTGTGACAAGAGACAAATCCATCTTTGTTCATATCTTGCTGCTGTCTGTTTGCTTTGACTCAATTTTCCAGTGTCCCTTTTCTCCTCTGTTTACCTCCTCTCTCTGTGTTCATTGCTAATCAACAATTTCCCTGTATTTCCCATTGCTGTGTTGCCGTGGTGACATTGGTTGAATCCCATGTGTAAGTGCTTCATATTGTCTCCTCCCTTAAGGGAAAGCCCTGTAGTGAAGGTAACCTTTCTGTAGCATTAGTACACTGAGAAGACCTTGTTGTTCTCCTCAGAGATTTTGCCATCAGTTGTGCGCCTGCGGATCTAATCTGCTTCTTGTAGCCATGCAAACATTAATAAATTGAAAACTTGTGATAATTAGAGGCAGGCAGTGAGCCTGTGTTATGTGTGAGGTAATCAGCAGTCAACTGGAAGGATGGTTCACTGGCAGATAACATTCGCTGTGGTTCAACATCTCATCAGAGGGAATTCAGCTATAAGAACTCAGATAAGCCTTGAGATAAGACTGTAAATCGATGATTAAAATCAATGCTAAAAGAGCCCTTAACACACAAATTGTAGTAACTATCATTTAAACCACAGCAGGTCTTAAAATAATATTTCTGTTTACCCAGAAAGCTGAGGCTGAAAAAAAGAGGGCAGAAAAACAGACAAAGGAAGCAAACAACTTTTTAATGCTTTTATTCACTGACTAAAAGAAGAGAAGCATTCATTCAACATTAATTTCAAATCAACATTCGGCAGGTTGACCTCTCAAGTGTAAGCCATCTGTCAGTTATAAGGTCACGGAGGTTTTCTGATGTTTCCTCCCTTTTCTCCACAACAGAACCATGGATCAACACTGTTCTCTATGATAAAATCTGTCCTCTCAGCTGGAGAGGACCGTTTCCCTGCAGACTGAGCCAAAAAACAGCTGGAAAGGTTTCAAACCAGAGTTTCGTGTCATTTTAAGATTAAATTTACTCAGCAGCAGCTTCACAGTCATTCATTAAGCAAAGTCTTTTACTAAGAAGTTTTTCTATATGGACAATTGCGGAATGTTATTGAGGTGGATCATTTATTTGCTGGTTAGAGCTGCTTTTAATCCAGGCTGTTGGTAAACCAGCTTGCAAAATACATCAATAGCTGTATTTAAAGCATCTGTCTGAATCGATCAAATACATTTTAGTTGAATTAGAGACTATATGCTCAGATGTTGGTTAAACCATGCACTGATCATGTTCGAAACTCTTTAAAAGACATATTCAAAATATGCTCCATGTTCTTTGAAATCTGGTCCAGCTGTGTTTTGGGTTATGCCTGGTTTCCTGCTTACAGAAAGAAGGTACAGTAAAACCCACTGCTATGTGCTCACTTTGACACAATCACACAGGAACATAACGCTCAGAATATTCAACATTGAGGATGGTAAAACCATTTTCGCAAAAAACACACAACAACATAGCTTCTGATTTACAAAGTCTGTGATTTTATAATATACTTCATGTTCATAAATTGAACCCGGACATGTGTTGCATAAGAGTATACCATGGTAATGCATTGTTGATACCTATACAAATATGCACTGTGTGAGTTTATATATTCATTTATATAGTTTATATTTCTTCCTCTATGGTTTTCTAAAGACGCAGCCGGGCGCTGTCAGCACTGCTTGTGCCCCTTTGTGGCCACTAGTAAGACTGCTGTTATTGCAAACTGTCCTGATTTTAAACAAATGCACAACATTCGTACCACGATAAAACTAGGGGCCTTCTAGCCAGTCTCACAGAGACCAAGAGTGAGCCCGCTGTCACCGCTGCTGTCGTTGGGCTGGCTGACCAGAATCAAAAGATCTTAAAACTAAAAATGTAAGATTACACAAATCATCATAAGGCCAAGTATTGTCATTGCAAGTTGTTTTTAATTTTATGTCTTAATTTCTACTGCTTGACAGTGAGAAAAGAAAAGAAAAATATAAAAACAGAAAAAAAGAGAAGAGTGTGGATTATATGCATTCCTCTTGCATAGTTGTGAGGCTGGACTGGGCAGCAGGCCTGCCTGCCTGGCTAATTAGGAGCTTTGGCTCTCCAGACTTGACAAGAAAGACTTTGTTTAGCAGCCAGAAACATCAGAGCCACAGGAGCTGAGATCTAAATGAAGATAGCTGGCTGACACTGAGCATGAATATCTATCAGTTCCTTTATATAGCCAGGCGCTACACACCAAGCTTTAAGGTATGCACCTGAGCGACTGACAGAGTTTGCCCAGGTTATGCTATCAGTGCCATTTTGTTTTTTTCTTCTCAAGGAATACAGTGTGGCAATAACGTGATAATACCCTTAATATCACTGTAATGCTGGGATCAACATCACATGCTGGCTGGAAAAACAGTTTTATTGTCAGCTATCGCTGAAATTGAAAAACTGGAGGCTCCCATTGTGGCTCACTCCTAATTGCCTTGCTCTGTGTGAACCTCCTTTTCTCTTAGATCATATTGAGGCTTAAACACATCTACCTGTATCTGTTACACAGGACTGATTTTATACCAGTGCAATGCATATCCAGTGTTTTTCTCCAAGTAACAGAAACGCATCTGGATGTGAATAAGACTTGTCACATTCCTGTATGAGCCCAGCCCTGTGTGAGCCCATCCAGAGGTCCTGTATGCACTGGTAGTAGTCTATGGTCTTAGCATTTCAATTTAAAGTAAAGAACAAAACAAACAGGAAGCATCTGAAATCTCACATTGTGATGAAGAAACCCTGTCTTTTCACAGTAATCCCTTCAGAAACATGTCACCTTCCCAGAATCTCTTAAAGGGAAGGTTTTAGGCCCAGAACCACCTTATAAACTTTGTTTTACAGCTAGTGTGAGTATAATTTACTTTTCCAAAACAATGCAAACATTACAATAGTCAACATCACAAACTCTCAAGATGGCACTGAGCCTGAGCAATGATCCAAGTGGAAGTGAAACTGGTCATGTCTCGTGTGTTTCTTCCTGTGGCTCTGAGCCTGCGTTTAGACTGATGCAAATATGACAGTCTGCTACTTTGGTACTAAAATAACACAAGCTCACACTTCTGTCCATGTCGATGGTTATTAGTACTGGCTATTAGGTATTAGCAAAAAAGTGCCAAACCAAACCCCTTTTTGTGTATGAGCCTGGCAGACAGAGATATCCAGATACCTGTATGTCTACAATTCTGTGCTCACATCAGTTTTAATAAGTTGTTAAGGCCAGCTGTCAGCAAGAGATAGGCTCTGTGGATTCAATTACCCATCAGGCTGAGGAAGAGGTCCTGTTATCTTCCAGGATTTCTTAATGACTGTATTTAAAGAGCACAGAAGAGAAAGAAAACCAAATAGGTCAAAGGAGCAGATTTAACAGGCTGCAACTGCATCAGTACCTGCGGGTAATGGTTTCCTGAATAACTGACACCTGCTTTGCCCTCTAGAGCCTTTATACCTGTCATTTAAAATAGGGCTCTGCTAGCTGTGTCAATCAGTCTGTGTATGGACAGTATAGTGTATAACCACACAAAAACTTCTGTCTACATATGGAGTATAAATAAGTTCAACCCAGACAGGTGCCCCTGTTTATCCATATTAAATATGTACTCTGTGTGTAAATATGTAGACTAACTTACTCTCTCTGTGTTCTGGTGCTCAGTAACCTGGCAGATTGACTTTAAAGGTGAAACCAACTTGTTTTATGGACAGTGGAGCTAGTCTTTACAATTTAGCACAGTCAGTGTTGCTTTCACTACGACCTTTAGTGTACCAGACACAAAAGGCTTCAAAATGGCCTCAGGATGCTGATGCAATAAGTGAAAGCAAAGCTTGGCATTGCAGCAGCAAGTATCAGTAACCCAGTCGATTTTCTGAAAGAATGACACACTTTAAACCACCACTTCTTAATGGTATCACACCTCTGCTCTGCTCAGACCAGCTGCTCATCTGGTGTGACTAGTTGAGACTAGCTGCATCCTCGATCCCTTCGAAAACAGACCAACTCACTCAAAGTAAAAAAAATATAGTATATATTTATATAGAGTCTAATTTTCCATGCAGACACTTTAGCCATGAAGTAAACTGTTTGCTAGTCAGATGGCCTGAGCGAATCCCATGTGGAATGTCCTGTTCCTAGCAGATCTCTTAGCAGCGAATCACTTTACAGCTCCAAAAGCCTGGGCCTTGACACCTTAAACCCTGTCAAGTTTGACCTTAGCCTTTAGCAGACCATACAATGTGTCACATCAGGCACACAGGCCTTTGTCCTAGCTGGGAAGCTACAGTTTGTCAGAAAGTAGCTTCTGGAAGGATCTGAGGGAGTGTTAAGTCCCTGACACGCTTCAATAGCCTTAAGTATTACATTCACTCACTCCTCACAGTGAAACAGGTGATGGTAAGAAGAGGGATATGGTGGTGAGCAAATACTATTGACATGGTCCAACTCCAGACTTCTCTGTTTAAGCCGCTGTCACACCACAGACATGTACTGCACTGGACCAAAAGGCCTTGCTCTGCTCTATGAGGCCTCAGCAACATGCATGTAGACCCTGAGTGCCATTCACAGAAAGGTATTTGGCCACAGTTGTGCACCGATGCTGCTTATCTTAATCATTTCACACATTAGACATAACTGTATCTCCTATAACACGCTTTCTATACAGCTAATGTTAAATACTATATTTGAGAACATAGTGTTCAGCCACTAACACAACCTTGGCCAAACCTCTGCATACATGTTTGCTTTGGTCTTTCTAGCACCAACCAAAGAACGACACTGCTAACGTTTTAGCCAGTCCAGCACAAAACAGTCTGTAGTATAACAAGAGCAGAGTTTGGACAAACAAAAAAACAAGATAGTAATCAGAATTCAATGGAAGAAACTAAGAGTGGAGTGAAGCAACTAAGAGTAAGGAAAAAAAGAGAAATGTCAGTATGGAAAGTATTAGGAAGGAGGTTTAGAGTAGAGAAGAATACTGGACCAGCCTCCTGCCAATGTGCGTACTTGGGCACTTCAGATAGACTTGTGTCTGGGTTTAGTTTGTTCCACTGTGGTCTTTGGCAGCTTAAAACACATCAAGGGAGGAGAACAGATCCAGTGATTCCTCTAACTCATATGAGTGAGCTTGAGGCCTGAGCTATTGTAACTTTCCCTCCAATTGTAACCTGAGAACGAATGATTTCTGTTCCTGTTTCCTGCTGTAGAAGAAGCGATAAGACTACGCTGCTGAACGTGAGCCCCCTTTAAATACACACGCAAACACACGCAGAAAAAAAATATGATGGCTGCACGGTTGACGAATTGTTCACACACACGCACACACACTAAACTACTGAAAGCTTACATGACAACTTGAGCAGAAAATACAGGCACGCTCCAAGAGAAATGAAAACATGCGTGTGCCAAAATGGGCGCTGAAACCTTAGCAACTCTAGCTTCTAATGCTGCTTCCCATAAGAGAGAACTATCAATCACAGCAACGTCAACAAACAAAAACAAAACTAATAACTTGGGGAGAGCAGAGGTTTGAAAAGCAGACTCCAGAAGCTTTCAGGCACAAGATGGCTCAATATTTAGCTGTTGGTATTCATAAAAAGAGATCAGGGATAGGTCAATTTTCCACCGATCTTTTTTTATTTTTTCAAAATGCTATGCTATTACCGTGACCATGTTCTGGCAGAAATTTGTCTCACCTCTTCTCTCCTTGCAAGGACTACAAAGAGCTCTTTCCACACCATAGCCACTAAACAATTGGTCTGTTTTAGTAAAGAAAAAAAAACATACACAAGCAATAATAAAGAAAACATTGTTTTGCAGTGTCATTCTGCTCTCATGCATGTTGTCTACATTATCTTTCATCATAAAGTTTTGTGGCCTTATTTTTTCTGATCACTAATTGTAAAAACCTCAACTTTTGATAAAGCATCTGATCTGGAGACTTGAAACGGGAGGACTATCTTCATGATTATAACCCTACCTTTTCTATATTTTTCAAATAGAACTATTACAGTTAGATGAAAATTTCATTATGCTTCATTTGACCATCGATCTGGGAAAAAACACAGCCCCTTCTATTATTCTTTTTATTTAGAAACATAGTACAAGGTCCAAATTGTTGGACTGCCTAAACAGAGGGATCAGAGTTTCAATTTGAGCCAATAACAGGTGGGAACTCGAGAAGACAGGAAACACTGAAGGAAGCACTGAAAGTTTTTAAGAGTGGAGTTCTTAAAATCAGCTTCTTAAAAAAACTAGTTGTTTGTAAAAATTCATTTGCTCAGTTCAGATTTTCTAGTTTGAAATTACATTGAACTACACACTGCTGTGATTTTTTTCCCCTTTAGGTGACACCTATACACATTACAAACTTATAACATCTTAAATCTCCCATATAAAGTAGCAAAGATGAGCTCTAAAAAGTAGATGAGAGGAAAAATTGGAGGAGGGAGCTGAGATAAAATCCAACATGTTTTGGTCTGAATATGTCACGTTGGTATTGCTATCCCCTCTGAGTGAGCGAGAGTACAGCTCTATATACAGCCACAGGTAGCCTTTAAAAGAAACCCTTGGTACCAGAGTGCATTTATCCTGAGATATAGACCAAGGACTAGAGAGATTATCATGGCTAAACCATCAAGGTCCCTTCACAGATGAGCAAACATTTGGTAACCATAGGCCCATCACTAGGACCAAATCATTTGGAACCAATCAAGGTGCTGGCACACCGCATAAATCAGGCTCCATATCAATCCATGAAAAAAAAGAAGAAGAAAAAAAATTGCAGGTCAACCTTGTAAACTACAGACGTTGATATGGACCTTCATAGTCTGCAATATCATTGCCCCGACCTTTAAAGTGCCATGGTGTGCACAAAAGTAACTGAGCTGGAGCCACTTGTGAGTCTAGCTTTCCATTCAATGGCTACTTTGACACACTTAAGAAAATAAGGTGCTCTGCAGCCCCACCTAACTTTGAATTTCCTGGTAAAATCCCAAATTAGCCCAGAAAATGCCTTAAAAAGACACCAGAGCACCACTGTAGACACAACACTAAAGCATCAGATGTAACCAGGTCAAACTCAGAAATACATTTTCCTGGAGCACAACATATTTGGTCGGCAATACCTGGCTTATGCCCTGAATGAGGCATGCTTGTACTTCCACAGAGCTTGAATGATTAACTTTATTTATTAGGGCAAGACATTCTTTAAGTAATATTTAAAAGTTAGAATCAGACTACGAAGCATGACTATAATTCAATCAAAGTAATGTCTTCCCCCTAGTCAAGACAGCCAGTTGCACATCCAGACATAAGTTATTTTGCCCCAGGAAATTGCCTACATTCAGTTCAGACTCTAATTGGGCCCAGCAGGTCCTCTATTGACAGCATAGATTTTCCTCCACTCCTCAGACAATCTCTGCAACCCACAACATCTGCTGTAGATATGTGCAATGAGCAGATTGCTTTTGCCATCCTGCAGTCATTATCAACCTTAATCTTTAAAAACAAATGTATGATTAGGTTTGCTGAACCCTCGACCAAGGCGGAGTGAGGGGTTTTTCAGATGGCAAGATAAACAACAACATTAATAACACTGTATCCAGAAAACAAGGGACTGTTTCCAAGGCAACTGTGACTCAAGAGGAAATTAAAAAAACAAACAAAAGACGACAATATCTCACTCTAACTGATTGTTTCACACACTCTACTCATGACCGCCACTGTCCTGGTCATAGTGATGTTAAAAGCCTACCTGAGACTGACAGAGAAAATTTTTCGCCACAGAAAAAAACATCACATGACCCAAAACCTTGTTGTGCTGTAGGGGCCACTTCTCAAAAAAAAACAAAACAAAACAAAAAACAGCCTTGGCTGTCAGTGGAACCTACAATGTTTGAACTCATTCAGTCAGCAGTTGTGGCTGTTGTGGCAAGATATGCATCAGCTAGATTTCTGCAGTAAATGTAGTTCTACAGTAAGCCTTCACTACAAAACAAAAAACCCGACTGGCCAACCAAGAGAATGACAGAATGAGTGTTCAGTTACATTCGGTACATTCTTTTCTTTTCCCTGGTCTTTATTGCGAAAAGCTTACCCCAAACTAAGAAAACCACCATTGAGAGTAGTAGTAGTTCCTGCCTACAAAATTGCTGGAGTGATTGCAACCCTTAAGAAGCATTGCCTACAGAACACTGGTGTTGTATTGTTTTAGCATGGCCTCACTTGGAGATACATACTGTGTATATCAGATCAAAACAGAACAGAGTCGGGGTGTGTTGTATTTTGATGGGCTGAATCTTACAGTTTAGCTGTGCATGTCGGTTGGAAGACAAGGCTCCCTGTTAAATCAGCTAGTGAAGGTAGGTTTCCCCGAAAACGCCAACAAGTGAGCAGGGTGGGAAGTGTGTTGGCTGCAAACGTGTAGTAAACACCCTTGGTGAGTTGCTTAATATCTTTGATAAAACCATTTGGCTCCGAAATGCCACTCACTCCACAATAGTCATAAATCTGAGTCATGGCACTGACATGGCTGCTGCTGAAAACTGCATTAAATCTGATGAGCACCTGCTACCATCAGCCACATTAAAATGGAGATTCCCACCCTGCTGGCAAGGCTCTCTAACTATTGGACAAGTGCACAAGATGCCCTTTCAGAGCAACAGCAGAAGCAGCCAAGGTTGTGTCACCCAGGAAGTGATTACTTTACAAACTCCAGCTTCAGCAAGAGTGGAGCAGACGGAAAGACTGACAAAGAGCAAAGGTTTTTTAAAAATAAATGAAATAGAAAATAAAATACTTTCACAACTACAACTAGTAGCTTTTGTCAGAACACACATTCCCCCACTAAATCCCACTGGTCCATCACTCAACCTGCCTGTCCTGTCCTGATCTAGTGGTGAGCAGGATAATATTATATTTGTATTTAAATACACACAAAGCCTATACAGGCAAGGGAACCACCACAAAGGAAAAAACAAAGGTTATACACAGAGCTGAGAGAGATGAAAAAGTAAAATAAAAAGAAAAGAAAAAACAAATCAGAGTAACATCAGACAGAGGCTCTGGAGGTTATTATGGTGAAGGAGAGACATCAAACTCTGACTACTTGTCAATCAAGACCAGACCAGAGTGGGCCATGCAAGACCGGGGGCATCTGAAGCAGCAGAATAACCCCTTTGTAGGAGATGAGTCAAAAAAAAGAATGACTTAAATCTTGATTGTGGTCAGAGATCAGAGAATTATTTGACTTGAAATTGAATTAATGACTGGTTATTATTAAATATCTAGTTCAAATTGGGCAGTCTGAATTGGAAAATCTATTTAAAACAACAAGATTAGATTGGTCTTTCTATGCTGAATGATCAAAAGGCAAAGCTAGAAAACTGCTGATCATTATGGAAAAGGTAGGACTTAATTGTGTGCTAAAATCTTTGTGAAAGAAATTCCCCCAAAATAAAAAGTAAAATAAAAACAATCAGCTCACATCAGTTTACATAATGTAATTCACAGATTGTTTTAAGATCCAGTTGAGATTTCTATGGTCTGCTTTTGGCCTTGTACAAAGATCTATGATGACTTGAACTTGGCTGGTCTGGCCTGGCCTTGACAGAGTTTCAGCTGTGATGTGTTACATTAGCCCTCCCTGCCTACATGCCCATGCTGAAGGTGTGCAGCTCGCGGTGGAAGTGCTGGGTAGGTTCAGACAAAACCAGGCTGGAATCCAGACAAGGGTGCCAGACACGGCCGAGGCCCAGTGAAACCTCCTTGACCAGGTTATGGACTGGGTCACCTTCCGTGAACACCGACTGATCCGGATCGAAGTCGATGCTCTCCTCAGAGACGGTCAGGATGCGAAGGCTGGAGCCTCGCAGCCGAGAGATGGCCACCAAGTTATGGGACCACACAGTGTAACCTACAGAGAGAGGAGTGATGAGGGAGGTTGGCTGATGTTGAGGATAAAATATAAATATTCTTTACAGCTTTACATTCAATGTGCTTTTGAGTACAAACCATGACATTACATTACATATGATGATGATATAACTGACCCTTCACTAAGCCACGTCATCCTTTGTTACTGTTGCTACACTTGTCAAGCTTTTGGAGCCAGCATGGAGTTCACACTGTCACTAACTTCACTCCCTGGAGGAATACTGTCTAATTTTTGGAAAAACCAAAAAGTGATTTCAGACAGAGGCCGACAGATGGTTTGCAATAAGTCTTTGAATGATATACACAGGGTGTCAAACCGACTCAGAAGCGAAAACAGGTTAAAGCTATAAAATAAAGATACATGCTAAAGCCTATAGATCCCAGTGCAGCAGCTTCAGCTTGTATTTCACCGCATTCATAAAAGAAGCAGAGACTCTCATGTCGGTTAAGGACCCATTTAGGACAATGGAAAGACACGTCTCTTCATATATAAACATTGAATTTTAGGATGTTTTGTCAGGTTTGAGTTTGGGTCACTAACATCGCAAATTCTTAAGAGATGCCATTTCCAAGCTCCATCTATGGACTTTAGCTTAGCCGGCTAGGCTTGCTTATGCTCTTAATAGGCAACATAAATTAACAAGCTAATATTTGTTGACAACAATGTAACATGGTCTTAGTTTTAATTTTAGTGTTACTGAAGCAGACGTGGCTGTGTTTGTTAAACTGTAAGGGTTCAACAAGGAATGAGGATGCGTAAACAGTTTTCTGAGAGCATAGTGTTACACTTTTCAGTATTTTAATTTGGAAAGGATAAGTATCTGCTTGAACCATACTGAATAATGAGTATCATCTTTAGAAGTGCCTAAGACACAACATTTGCCCATGACTGACTCAAAATCCATGGAACCAGCCTGAAAATGAAGAAAATATGAAAATTGCCTCCTTCTATGGAGCGCAGCTGTATAGTTGTCAGGCCCTGGTCAGAGCTAGCAGATACTACACTATGATTGGCCAGTTTGTGTTCAAGGGCAGTGCTTAGTGAAGGGCTAATTAGTAAAAGAAAAAGTACATGCTGTTGCTAATAACAGTAATCAGGTTTAAAATTACTTTTTCCTTATTCAGTACATAGTTGTACAGATTGAACTTTGGCCTGATTGAGGACAACCAAAATGCCTGTAGAAAAAGTGGCAGGAGAGAGAGATTGTTCTATAAAGTAAAAACCAAGTGGTGCTATTGAAACTAAGCAAATTTCTTCATGTTAGACATGTTGTTTCCCACACAGGAAACTGCCATACCACAGACATTAAACAAGCTTCAAGGGGGCTCTAATCCATATTTTCACATTACCAGCAAATGAAATGACTATGTGTAATGTTGAAGAAGTCTATTATAGTGACTTAAACACAAATTATGACCACTCAACGCTGCAGTTACCCTCAGCACTACAATTACCATAAGCTTCTTAAAGCTTATATGTTTATTTATTTTTTGCTGCCAGCAACTTTATGAACTGATTCATCCTCACCACTGTAATCAGTATTGTATCTAAGGAAGCTGTTTTCATTGAAAACAAACCCACTGTATGTTGCATGGACAGCACTAAACAGTAGACAAACAAAGTTAGAGACTAACTTGTCATTTCATTTAGCAGTTAATGGGTAAAATATATTTCCTAAGAGTTTAAGTAGCATGCAGTAGCACTAATACTAAACTTGAAGCAACTGAGTATTTGAGGACAGTATGGTCACTCTTTTCTTGGCTCCTGACCCCTTATCAAGTCTAAAACAGCTCAGATCACTCAAACCAAGTCTAAACAAAAACATACACTATATGTAACCACTAAGGGCACTTGTGTTTGCCATCATGAGGTGGGCCCATCACAGACCAGAATAAACCAGAAGTCTCCTTATTGTATAGCATTGTAACAACATGCTGAACTCACCATGGATCACCAGTACAGCTAGCTGTGTACATCTCCATGCAAGAATGACCAATGGGTCTTCATTTCGATTAACGCTGAGGTCAGGGAAGTCGGGGTCATCCCTGAGGAGCAGGAAGTGTGTCAGTGTTTTGTTGTACTGCTGAGAGATGAGCTCCAATGTTGCGTCAGACACCAGTGTATTGTAACTGTCAAGGTGGAGGCGCTCTAGGGGAAGGCTGGGCTTTAGGACTCTGAGGAGCTCTGAGCTGTCGACCTCCAGGGCCATGATGTACACTCGCAGGTTGCCACTCACACGAACCTGAGGAGGAACACACATACTTTACTGATTTTAGACTTGCACTTACTCAAAGCTGGAGGCTGCAGTGTAATCAAACCATGTAATCACAGAGAGCAAGATGCTGTCCGGAAATAATTTGAAAAAGGAACCGAGATATGTGTTTCATTACCAGTGCCTTCCAATCATCCTCAGTAGCTGTCCCCTCCAAGGGTTTGAACTCCAGGGCTGCGCCATTGAGAAGCAAAGAAAGTCGATGCAGTGGAGTTCGGCGTGGAGATGCCAGCAGGCCACAAAGCTCAGATGTCAAATCAGAGAAATCCAGAGCCAGGGAATGAAGATTAGAAAGACGATCCAACTCTGAGGGTGAGATGAGGGGACCTGAGGAAAATTCAGGAGAGGTGTAAAGGATCTGAACTAAGACAATTCAATCGGTTTTTCAGCTGCATTTACGCACTTACAAACAAACAGCTCAAACCCACACATACCCAGCTGGTGGTCCAGTAAACTGAGGTGCTGCAAGGTCTCAGATGAAGGATTTGACAGACAGGCTAAGGAGCAGGGAGTCACCAGACCCAGCATGAAGCTGCAAGACAACCATCTGAGCTGCCTGCTGTTAGACAACAACTCCATGAAAAGCTGCTGGATTCTGCAGGGAGCACAGGAGAAGGGTAATGAAGAGAGGGATGAGGAGAATTAGCTTTAATACAGTGTACCTATTTGACTACAGCTTACTACAAGGTAAATGTCAGACACCATGAAAGCTGTTTATGTCAGTTTAAATCAAATTTAAGGAAAATTTACACCTGAAAAAACATTTTGAATGTAGAGAAAAGGATACAAAGAAAATCAAGAATAACATTTGTGCACTGAAAAAGATAAGCAATAAAAGAAATATCATTTTGCTTTTATATAAGAATCAGTGTTTTACATACATTTATTCATTTGCTGTGGCCAGTCACAATATCAACATAGACTGGGACTTATTGATTTTCTTAGCTATCACAACAACCAGAAATTAATTCTGTGGGAAACACTATCAGAATGTAAAACCTAAGAAGCCTGACAGAATATTTCACTCTATTTCACTCCATTATGGCCTTGAATACAGATAATTCAATATAAACATTTACTCAAGACACTGGGTTTACTTAGTTAGTCCAATAATAATTAATTGCATTTTATCTGGCATTACTTGGCTAATCTGAGATTCCTAGAAACCACATGACCTAATCTAGATTATTCCAAGTCCACTAGACTTGCACTGCAAAGATGGACATAGAAGATATTCACTAAAATCTCATTTTCATATGATACAGTTTGAATTGGGTTGAAAAAACCAACAGCCATTCACACTTGAATTAAGATTCCTATCTGCTGTTATTTTGAACTGATGAAAAACTGTGAAAAATGTATTTCTTGTACAGTTTACAGGGTCCACACACTACAGCTTTCTTGTAATGCTCAATTTTTTTTTAATTTTTAAAAAGGACATATTTTCTGCCTCGTCAGTGTCTTTTAAAACAATGGCTTTCCCTGGAGCTATCAGCACAGGAGAGGCACTGGATCACTTATCTTAAATGCAAGCTATGTTTTACAATGTATGTCAGTGTTCTAACAACACCAGTGAATGGTTAGACACAGTGTGTCACACCATTTTCCTTATTTCTGGTCCCACTTCTACTCATTAAATCCAGAGTCAGCTTTGAATCAGAAAATCCATTTTGAACTGGATTGTGGCCCCAAGGACCAAAATCCAATCCAATCCTGAGAATTCCAAAGTTTAACAGCCCTAGATGCCACCTACCTCACAAAATAATGGGCAATTGAGTGTATACTGTTGTGGTTATGGAGCTATGTAAGCTGATACATAATTCTCAGTCACTAAAAAAATCCTCTTTAGAGACATTCAGCCTGTTTACACTTGGTTTTAACACGTGTCTCTCGTAATTCACAAGTTGGCAGCTAGACACACTGCCGTTTACACCTGTGTCCAGGATGCATCTCATGTGTTCAGCTTTCATTACTGCCTATATCACTCCCACTACATGTTCAGAGTAAAAATTGTAAATAAATATGTAAACAGAGATTGGACATCTCATTTCACTTTAAGTCTAAACATGCATGCTGTCTTATTTTGCATTTTTTGGACCGTTCTAATTGTATTTATGAGGAATTTTCCTGTAACGTTCTTGTTGAGGACGCATTAAGGGTGCATTACTGTTTACACTATAAAAGATATGCAATCAAATGTGTCCCAAACCCCCACGGCAAGTGGTTTCAGTGACAGGATCAAATGCACCTTGGCGGTAATTTACATTTATTAACCACTGTTCACTCGAGGTACAAAAAACCCAAGTATCCCTTTGCCCCCAAAACCAAGTTTAAGCAGAGTCATTGATCTCCGGAATCTGCAGCTCTTTAGCACTCTAGACTGCACTGTAACAAAAGTTTGTTAACAGGAAGTTGGTGTTGGTAAGTCGGTGCTATGGTGTGGTTATGCTATCTTGCAAGCATTTACCCATTCTTTTATAAACCATCTTTTCATTTAAACACAGAGCAACACACAATGTTTAAAATTCCAAACAAGGATGCCAACCTTGCCATTTTGTAAATAGCAGTCAGAGAAACCACCACAGAGTATAAAAAAGACAACCATATTCAGTCAAGTCACATCCTAATATCAATGGATTGACAATATAAAGTCATATCACAGTACTATATACATTGTATAAAGTGAAAAAACAATGAGCGAATAAACAAAAACAAATATTGAATCTAATAGTTTTTGACGGTGCACAGACAATGACTTGTGTTGCTATGTTTAGGCTTACTCGTTAATCTTTTTGTCTCCCTGATGAATTTGGTGAAGGTTGGAGCTGTCCAGTAGTCCCTCCTGTTGAAGAATACAGGTGTCTCCATACAGACTCAGCTTCTGCAGGTGTCTACACGATGAGAGAAGGCATGTTAGGAATATGAAAAAGAAACAAAGGGTATTTACTGGATCAATTTATGCTAACAAGTAGGGCTGTACCAAATTGTTTGAAGCTTCAAAACAATGACATTAAATTTTATTGAACTGACATTCAATTGTGTTGTGTATCCTGCACAATCCAGGGTTTTGAGTGTTGTGTTGGTTGGAAGAGGGGAGTGAAGGGACAGACGCAGGAGGGCAGTTGCTGATAATGACTGCACCTACCAGACAGTGGGAGGTACATTGGAGCTTTGGGAAGAATAATCACCTGGAGTCACAGCTGATTCCACCCTAATCTAGAGCTGTTTACCAATGAGAGGGGAGCTCAAGGTTTATGTTTTTTTTTTAACTTTTAGAATTAAGAGGATTAATCTGTGATTTAACCATTAAATGATCTAGCAGTCAAACTTGTGCATGTTACACCAGGCAAAAAATGCCTTTTTTGGGGTGTGTGTGTGGGGGGTTGACATCATACAAAGTAACAACTTCAATATGACAACAGACATTTGGTACAGCACTATTCACGAGTCATCTTACTACAGTATTTTAGATTCATGGAGCTTAATGTTCTTATTTGAGTTAACAAACAGCAATTGTATATTGTGGAAGTTACTATGCATACAGTATACAGAAAATACATTGAAAACAGGCGGGCTATTTTTCTATTCCTATTAACTTTAGTCAAAGGCTTTTGTTTTGTTCACAGGACTATTCAAAGGTTGTTGAATAATATTGTGAACACAGCAAATAAAGACTCATGAGAAAGTTCTACATTCAAAAAGGGTAATCTTGGCAAGTTATTTTCTTTCACATTACTAATAGGAAAACATCAATGTGAAAGTTCTAGTCCTTATTGAGACATGCATCATAAGAAAATAATACTAATGTAACCTACCGCCTAACCAAAATTCAAAATGACTATTTTAATGACTTTAAAGAGAACCAAACCTAGTTATATTCCAATAACTTTCAAAGGGTGGCTTTAATTGTCATTTGTTTGCTCTGTCAACATTTGGTGAAGTCCCGTCTGCTGTAGGTTGTGCATCTAGTTCTGTCACAATTATTGCATAAGAGGTGCATAAGAGTTTTCAAAGAAAGAACTAATGGCTAGATTAGGGGGTAAATTTAATCATTTCCAATCCAAAGAACTTAATTCTAATCTATGATGATCTTATTCTGTATATGGCTTGGTTGCCTTCCTGCTTGACAGCATTTTGGCTACTGTACAGTACTGCAGTGCTCAATTTTCAAGTATCCATTTGGTACCTGGCAACAGTCAAGCAGCAGATTATATGCCAAAAGTTAACACATTTAGAAGCAACAAAGGTAAGAAAAGAAGACACAATGCACCCGGTCACAACAGTCTGTCTTCATTTGCTTTGCTGACAACATAAGTTTTAGAAGATCATCAACCACACAAATGACATACAGCTACACAGGACACAGGTCCATCTACTAGGTTCTCTGTATATTATGTGTCATGCAGCCCACTGCCTGTAGACCAGCTTAGGCCTACGCTTTGCAAAATGCCTCTGCAGTGAAACCACCAGCATTCTCATGTAAAGGTCTTTTGTAGTTGAAATTTAGGAAGTTTTGTCAGGTTTTGTCATTCCGTTATAAAATAGTTTTCTTTTCTTATTATTTTATATCTACCAGGTCCATTTTAGTTGACCAGTGTTAGTTTTACGAGTGAGTAACTTTTCCCATCCAGATAATTAAAGTTAGATATAGAAGCACACATTTGTTTTAAACAATGATGTCAACTGGTTGGAACTAAGAACAACAGTAACATCAATGAATAAACAGATAAATTACTTAGCAAAATATATTTTATTATGTCATACAGCTAAAGACTCCTACTTTCCCAGTAAACTTTATTGCTGGTTTGCCTCTGGCAGTCTTGAAATAAGAAGGTTAACAGGGCCTCCAGAAATTTGCATTATGGGTTCCAACACACACAAGACCTCAATCCTGTTTTCATATTACTCATCAGTATGTAGAATACTAGACTTCATGAGAATCGTAATGTAAACGATATCAACCTACTTTTTTGTTTTTAGCTGACAGGAAATGGTACATTTTGTTCACAGACAAATGCAACTGTTGTTAATCTCTAAATCTGCAGTTGGCAGGAGCTTCTATTAGTATTCACCAACAGCACATTTAAAAATTGAGGAAATTCAGTAGCATGCTGACATCCGATATCTATTTTTTGTCACGTTTTCAGCTTGAATAAACAGTAACTCAAAACCATATCAGAACTTGTGTGCAGCAAAAAGCAAGAACAAAAAAATAATAAAATGTGGGACACAGGTTTAATTTGACCCATAGTTTTTTTTAACAGAAAATATAGAAACTGTTCAATGACAAGAAGTCAGGCAACAGAAAAGGTTTTAGCCCCCTCAGCAGAACTAAGACATGAAATGCAAAGCTATGTCGATACTACAAAGGGTTGTAGAGAATAATACAGAACGTGGGAGAAGGTTTGATAGACAGAAGTTCTGCCCTGGATTCATGGGTCTCAACATTCAAAGTTAAGTCTTACACAAAATAGTAACCTCCACAGAAAATTGAGCTTCAGAAGCTAGCTTAGATGTATGTAGCATATGGGAGCTTGTATCCTCTACCATGCAACGAGAGACCATAGTTAAATGAATATACACATACACCATATATGTGTGTGTGTGTGTGTGTGTGTGTGTGTGTGTGTCAGTGCTGATATCAGCAAGTCACGGCCAACAAAGCTTTCTCTAGCCACCACCAGTGCTGCATTGTATCTATTGGTATGAAGACCCAATGTAACAGAAAATAGAACTGGCAACAAAAGAAACGCAGACGAGCGTTTGACTTGGCAATGACCCTGAAGCACACATCATACATGATATTATCTGATGTTATTTCTGCAACGTCTTCAGTGATATTAAGACAACGACAGCTACTAACGTTAACTCCGCTGCAAAGACATGACCCGCTTACGTAACTCCTAATGTCAGGGTTTGTTTATGGCTAACGTTAGCTGCTAGCATGCTGCAACGCACCAAAGAATATGGAAATACAAATAAGGGTGTCATGCGAATTCCGGAAATTGATTAAAAACAAGCACCCATGATGGTATTTTAGAACAAATTAAACGTTAACGTTACCTGTTGTTGCGTATGCTGGTGAACACACACAGCACCTGGTCCAAGTAGGTGGCCATGGCGTTTCTCCATCGCTCGGAAAGCTGCGGGTCATTATCGGGACCGGGGGGCTGGTCCATCCTGGCGGACGACGGGTCGCTGTTCAAAGGACTGAGGTAGCCTTCCACCGGTGCGAGTTCCAGCTGCAACTCCCGCACGAAGGAACCGAACTTTCGCATAAGAAACTCAAGTCTCTGGGTCTCTTCGGAGCTCGAGTCAGTGCCGTTGCAACCACCTCCTATTCGTAGTTTAAGCTCGGTCCACAACGCAGGGTAGAAGAGACACTCCCTCCATCGTGAACACACGGCCGAGGCCCGCAGCTTGTCTCGGTCGGAGAGAAAGGAGAATATATGAACAATAAGCTCGCTGGGCAAAGCCATGGCTCCGACACCCCCGCACAGAGCCATGGCGAGCTGAGAAAGCCGCTGTCAGAAAACCAACCAGATATAAAACAAATGTTACAACCGTTTTTAAAAACCGGTGCCGCAGCAGCGAATGGCAGCAACGCTTCTTCTTCTCGGTGAAAACAAACCGTTTCTAAGCTTTGCCTTCAATACTATTGGACCGCACCACTGCTTTTAGTACACGGGGACCAAAACAATCTTCGGAACTGAAACATAAAATATCTGCAATAAGAACCATGTAATTATTATAGTTTTGTAAAATTCTTTTAAAATATCTATTCAAACATATCACAGTTCATTGATTTTCTTTATAGAATTTATGTATTCATCTGAGATTGCATCGACCCGTTGTCAAGTGAATGGTCTGGTCCTGAAGTGCTGTTATTTTTGCCATACTGCTCTGTTCCGCGAGACGGCGGTGTTCCTCGGCAGTAAAATGCTCAAGCTAACACGTGACCATTATTTTGGAGTTGTATCACACCCACAGAGTCAGACACAACCCCCCTGTTCACACCCCACTCCAAAGACAGACAGTGACTTGGTAAATAGTACTGTCAACAGGTTGAGCAGTAATATAGTAAATGTGTACCCATGATAACACTGGTTTCTAAATAGATAGCCATACCAGAAAATAAATATATGCAATGATGGATATACAGCTTAAGAAGGTACATATATACCTTTGCCAGCTAAAAAACATAAAGAGAACCTGAGAGATGATAATTCATTCAAAAATTGTTTAGTCTGGGCTAGTGGGTTGTTCTTCAGGTTCCTCTAGGTGCACTAAGTGCATTTAACTCCAAACTTCCTCTACAGCTAAGTCTTTGGGTATTGTTTTGGGTATTAGGAGAGGGAAATCCTTAGTTTTCTCACAATTTTTCTCTGCATCTATTCACTATCTTCTTTTCTCTGCCTACTTAACCAAGCAGAGGGTTCCTGTTCTGCCACATGCATGTGGTTGTGTTTCGGGAGGAAAGCAGGAGAGGCATTAGCAAGATCATGAAGATGAGCAAGAACAGAATTTGGAGCAGCAAGGAAACTGCATAGGGAAATGGGTAGTAAACAGGAAAAGGTACCGCATGACCTTGTTGTCGCCACTTTTAGCAGGTTGGTGGGAACTGTTGGAATGGAGAAAAGGAGGGCTCTGACTCTGTCTTCAGCATTACGAATTCTTACTCTTCTTTCTTTCTAATTGCCTGAATTACTGTTCAGCAAGTCAGCCTCATCACAACCATCTTCTCTCATCTCCTCCTTTACTTCTACATGGCTTAAGCTCAGCCTTCTGAAGCCCACCTCCATCATTTAGGGATGCTTGGTCATTCGGAGGCCCCTCAGCAGGGCCCTCATTATTTAAAGACCAAAGAGGAGCCACTTGAGGAAGAAAAAATATTTAAAAAGTCACATTCTGCACTTTCACGAAACAGACTTATGAGCTTAATAATAATTTTTACCATGTTAATATTTGGTATATTTCTATATATCTACACTCCCTGTACCTGATGTGTTACATGAATACTTTAGTTAAGCTGCTGACAGACACAGTGTCTCTACCAACTTTGAAAGTAATGTCAGAGTTTTAAGTGAAGTCGTGATAAATCGATCCAAATAATTTCATTTGTATATTCCCTTTGCCAAAGTGTAGCAGTATTGAGCCACTGAAGTAATTATTGTTGAGATGTGTGTTAGCAATGACATTTAGTTCTTCTGTCTCCAACCAATGAGGGCACAAGCTATTTTACCTATGTTTGCATTAAACATTTCATTGCATTAAACATAAAGAATGTGTTTACTTGAAGTCCAAATAGTTGGCTAGAAAAATCTGTAACATTGCATCATATTTTTACCAACTGAAAAAGGCCTGAAAACCTCAAGAGGAACAGATGGTTCTGTTGCTATTCAGTAGTGTAGAGAGATTTTTTAATGGCAGTGTGAGAACTAGCATTTTAAAGAGGATGTTATCTCCCTTGCAATAAACTATTTAGAACACTAAGATGAAGCCGAAAAGTTGGATAAGCATTAAACTTTGAGTGACTTTATACACAGTTAACTGTGGGGACCCTAGTAAATTATATGCACTTAAAAACAGGATTTACCAGATAACATAACATACTGTACTTCATTCCCAGTTTATTTTTTGTAAACCCTGCAGCATGGACAAAAGTGATCGTCATTTTAGATGAAGGATGTATGTAGGCATTGCATAACAAAACAGGCTTTCTTCCATAAAAAATGTCATAGAACAAGTAGAGCACATTTTCCACAAGTTTTCCAGTTTACAACTTCCTGGCTGACACTTTTCATCATATTTATCCTGAGCACAATTACAGAATCTGCAGTTTTACTGCATCAAGTTCTGTTCCAATTTTTCCTTTATTTAGATAAAGAAAAAAAAATAAAGACACAGATAAGAAATGTGACTTAGTACAGGTTTCATTCAACTATAAGACAGTAATCCTGAAAGACAAGTCAACTGAACATATGAGTTAATTTGTCACTTTTCTTTCTCTTGCGCTGCTTAGGACTTTTGTTTGCCACTGGAATGATATAGAGGAGACCAGGGACCCTCAAAAGCTCTAGGTTCATTTTGTGTTGTCTGCTGTGTGGTAATTTGACTATATCTGATTTTGTTTGGGTAACAGTTAGACAAATTACAGTATTACAGCTGAGTATTAATTGATATTTTTGGGTGTTTAACTTAATACGGCTTTAATTCTTTTCTTGCAGAGGGGCCCTATGTCAAAAGGCAGTTTTTAAAGACCTTTTTTATTTGCTCTTATAATATGCTTACATGATATACAGAACTAAATTACCTAGCCTATTAACTAACAGCTTACTTGACTATCAGATATTCCTTAAATCTATTTGCTTACATTTGTGATGTTTATTAGAGTGTAAAAGTGCAAAAACAACAACATCAACAACAACAGCAAAAAACCAAAACAAACAAAAATCCTCACACACATTTTTTACAATGGTTAATATTAGCTCCAAAGATAACTTCTTTTTTGTATCTGTGAACAATGTGACCATCCAAAACTAACAACAAGTCAGACCTAAATCATTTGGGATATGGTAGCACTGACCTTCTGTTCAAAAAGCAAGCTGGTCATTCAGTTTCCCATATCACCACAGGACAGCAGTGCAGTGACTCAGCACAGCATCACATTTGACCTGAATCCTCTTTTAAAACTTTTAATCACTTCTGTTCTTCTATCTCACCCATTCTTCCTCAGTCACAATCGCTGATTTCTTGACAGAGAATTACTTGGAGGAGATCAGGCATGGAGAGAAAAAGAAAAGAAGATTCTCAGTTTAAGTGGAAAACCACTTACAGGGAATTCTGGTAAAAAAGACCAAAAAATTATGGCATTTCATCTCGAGTGATTGACTGCAGGGATCTTGTTAAAAAAAAAGTACCAGTATGTTTGATGTAAAAGCTTTTATTCTGTGACTGTGCAGAGCCAGGAAGCCTTTTGTCTTTAAAATATTAGATTATGTTACCGCTGGCTAATTTATGTCATGTCAGATTTATTCCCATTAAAGTGATGATGAAAAGGGATTGTGAGAGCCTGACTTTGTGTGGGCTCCCACAAGCAGCTTACGAGGCAAATCACACGCATGATATAGAAAACATAGATAACATTAGGCCAATATGAGTTTCCATTCTTGCTGTTCAGCAAGAAAATTAGAAATTATGTAAGTTTGCAAATGTGGCCTATTTAAGCAATGCAAAAATAATAAATTAAATACAGATTAAATACAATTAACATGCACACATAAACCCATTGAGAAAAAGGACAAAATAATGATGTGATGTGATTATGACACTCACTCATTCATTAATCTGCCACTAATGAACTATAGGGCACCAACTAGAAGAGGTTAATACATAAATTGAATGTTTAAAGTGCTACATTAAGTCAGAAGTCAAGTACATATTTTAAATTATATTTTTCAAGAGTTTTTAATTGAATTCCCTCATTATTAATTGTTTAACCCAAACATGACATTCTCTATGCAATTATATTCAGGAGAGGCTGCATATTCTTTTGCTCTTAAAATAATATAATAATAAAAAAATACACTTGAGGACAGAAAAGACAAGCTTATGGATAAGACATCTCTATTATCTAATGGCAATTAAAAAAATGTTCTTAAAGTTTTAGAGAAAAGTTATGGAGCTTTAAGTTTCTCTGCTGTGCTTTTAGTGTAGTCTCTGCACAATATATCTTTTTGTTACACCTTAAGCTATGAAAATCATTATTGCAGAGAACATATGGCTCATAGCTTTCATTGGCCAAGAAATCTTAGTAAACATGTTAACTTGAATCCATTATTTGATTTTCTGAGTGTCTATTTGATGAAGAGGTGCAGTCTATTTTTAAAGCAACAAACAGCATAAATAGCATTGAATCTTTCTGAATCACAGCCATTTTTCAAGGGCTCCCATATGATAACAGTCCCTAGATTTAAACTTTAATCTTTGCATTTACATTGAAGATGAGGCCAATGCAGAAAACAAAGACTCTGGTGTCCATCTGCTGAATTAAACCCTTCAAAGTGAAACATGCTGCCATCTGCTGCTCAGGGAAAAAATACAAACTCACTTACACTACACTGGTACACCTACTATAATTTATTTGTTTTGTTTTCAAATGCAAATATCTTTATAAATCACAGTGCTGTCTAACTTGTTTACAACTGATCTGTAGAGGATTTTTGTTGAGGTAATGAGAAATTTGATGATTATTTCTGGTTGCACATCTCATCAATTTATATTCTCTCCACAAGTGTTGTGTATTATGTATTTAATTTCATTATGCAACCTGTTGTATAATGACTTAATATTTAATAAATAAGTTAATAAATAAATAAACCATGATTTAATAAATAAGCCATTATAAAACAATCATGAGAATAAATTCCACAAAATATATGTAATGAAAATAAAAATATATGTTGACAATAATATTCTCTACTTAAAATGTAATATTATTTCATAATAGAATTTTCCCATGGATTATTATTTTTATGTCACATTTAAGGCTTCAAAGTAAAACTTTTAAAAATGTCATATTTTATTTTGTAATTACACTTTTCATGACAGCATCGTCACTGCCCTCTCAACATTCAGCCAGTCACAAGCTCCCAGCATCTCTTTCCAAGCAAGGACAACAAGCTAATGGCGCAACAAAAGCTAACAGGAACCCGTTAGATCTATTTACCTATGGCAACAATGGTGTTGAAGTAAATCAGAATCAAGAAACTCTGCTGCACAATACAGAGAAACAATAATAAAAAGTCTTATTTTTAAATAGGTCAACAAGACTGCACATGCTACTTACCAGGCCACTTAATTAGCTAGGCTGGACAACTTTAATTTTTAGACAAAATATAGTTGGTGTAGGTGATATCAATCCAAGAGTCACACTCTTCCTATTTGTTGTTCTCATAGAATTGTGGGTCTTTCTCAGAAATTTTAACACCGCTGACACATCTGTAAAATGACCACTGAGGCTAATGCGGTTCTCTCTGACCTCTGGTTAAAATCAATCATGCTATCAAGATGGAAGGGTGAAAGAGGCTGAACATGACTGACTGGTTCAATTATAGCTATATTGTGTGTTCAGTGTGCCTTGGAAAAAGAGGTTACTCCAGTATAAAAAAACCCCCAAAAAACGACAAAACTTGGTCTCAGATTTTTGTGCATGAATATTATCGCTCCATCCATGTATTTATTCAGTTTCCTTGTGGTTAGTTAGATCATTTTTATCCCTTCCGACTGAAGTGTCCTTGAGCAAGATACTTAATCCCACTTGCTGGCTAATCCTGCAGCCTGACCAGAGGGCAAAACATACTTTCCCTCTTTATAAATTAAAGTACACCTCATCAAATAAAACTTAATGTTGCTGAATACAAATGTGCAGGAGGGACGTGCCAAAACTATAAATCTCCACTACCCAATTGTGGGATAATCTATTTAATTTCCACCTGCAGAGACTGATGGCAGCTGCTACAGTTCTCATGTTGATACCTTAATGATGCCTCATGCATTACTCTGTGGTAAAGATAAGTGCTTAAATGATGAATTTGTGCGGGAAAAAAAACAGAACAAAGGAATGTGAATTGCAGCCAAGCATAAGTGGTAGAAATTGAGTGACTGCAGAGACAACAACAAAAAGAAATTTTATATTTCACTTATGGTTTCCATTAACCACAGCTTTTAACAGCCTGCTTTGTTGTAGCCTCCTAATCAATGACATCCTTGCAAACTCTATCTCAGGGCTGTGATTGCTTGCAATGGTGCTGGTGTCTTCCTTTGAATACTCATCAGCTCTCGGGCGTTCACTGCACATGTTTATCTGTCTGAATTCCCTTGCACTACGCCAGCACTAAGATTGTTTTTTTTATACTGTAATACCATCAAGGCAGCATCCCAACAAGACAATCAAATTAACTATTCCTATGTGTATCCTAATTTCATGTTAAACAATTTTTTCGAATTGAACATAAAAAGAGCCCATTGAACTGTAGTGTAATTGATGCTTGCAACCAGCTCTGAGTCTCTGTGAACTGCAGCCCTGTAGGCAGACAGATCCATTTAGTACTAAATCACCTTTTACCACAGCTTGGTGCAGGTTCACTGCAAAGCACTGGGTGGTGGTAGAGCTCCATGACTGACTGACCCTCTCACAGAGCCAAACAAACAGGAACAAACTGTTAATATTAACAATGATAGCAATATATATTCTGGACATGGTCAGTACAATCCAGGTATACACTTTGTCTTACAGTGATGTAGGAAGGTTAGTATACTAGAGATTAACAGTAAGATGCTACATGACACATTTATTTCAGTTATTCCAATTAAACTGCAAGTGCAAAGCAAATTGTATTAATAAAGATGAATATTATTGTTGGTCAGAGATAAATACCTAATATAATGAATGTTACAGTGGTTTGCCCTTGGAGAAGAGAAATATTTATTTCAGAAATGTTTTTTTGCCCCCCAAAAATTCCTATGTAAAAGAAACACAATTAATATGTGTGTCAGCTATGTTAAGGAAATGTTTTAACTTGTGTAGATGCTCCACATGATTAAAAGTAATGTTGCATAAAAATTTACATTGATTGTTACTTTTGTGGTGTATTTTAGACAGACTGTATGCAGTGTTTGCTGAAGGAAGTTAGCATTAAATGAATCATCTCACAGAAATAACAATTTATTAAGCTAACTTTGGGAGCATGTTAGCCATATGACATATAGAAAGCATGAATAGTGGCTAAATTAAATTGAAATAGTGTGTTTTGTATCAAGAAATTAATCTTTTAATATTTAAAAGGATAGACATGTTATCTCCTCTTTTAAAAGTTCCATAATCTTGCTTTAATATAATGTCGAAAATGTTCAAGGCTTTAATATAAGTTAATTTGCAGGACATATTAAATAACATTAGGAGCAACACAACATTTAAAAGGAATTTGAAAACTAAACTGCAAGTATGTAAGTCACTCAAGATGATGTGGATGCAGATGACTGACAAAAAAGAGTAAGGTGCTACGGCTGAGAGAGGTCAGAGGAAAAAAGGAGATGGGCTGGAGGGAGAAAGAAGACTCTTAAGGACCTCAAGGACTGCAGAGAGGAAGATAGCCATTCTCAAAAAGAGACTGACTCTCACAGGCAGCTCCCTCTTTGGGCATCTGCCTGAAGAACTGGAGTACAAGGTGGAGAGGCTTGACAGGCAGCTGGCCATCAAACTCAGTGTGTTGTTGAATCTCCCCCACAGCCAAAAACAAGGATAACATCCCAAACACAGTAATGCTGCCTGTGACTAGACTATAGACTATGGTGTATAGTTGCCGTAAGCCAGAATATTTCATTTGAAGAGAACACAACTACCACAAAATGATTTTTTTTTTCTCTAACAAGCCACAGTGTGCATATATACCATCACAGGATTGATCCTTTGCTAGAAAAATTCAGTTATTGCTTGACTCAACAGCATGTGAGAATAAAAAAAAAAAAAATCAAAAAGAATCCAAAAAAAGAATCAAAATCAATGCCACTTGATTTGTGTGCAGGATCAGATGCATTTCAGGCATTAATGCTAGATGAAATATTGAAGTCCAAAAAGTTCCATAAAGAAAGGACAACAGATCTAATTTGGAGATAAAAATGCATATATGTGAAAGCAGGACTAAGAAAAATCCTGATCTCAAAGTAGGTTTCATTTATTTAGCATCCCACTGCAACATGCAGAATTGTAATATAATGTGAAAACAGTACTGAAAAAGCACTGGAATAAACTGGCGATGCCCATCCACAATTATTTAAAAAATGTTGTATGTTGGTCTTAGTAATTTTATTGAGAAACGTTCTAAAAAGAAACATTACACATTCTACATTTCCTCCCTTTTTAGCCCAGTGATTCCCCTGTAGCACACACACACACACCATACAGTATATACTCAATAAGATTGTGTGATAATAAAGAACTAGGAATCCACAAATCCGTTCCTCCCCCTAGCCTCCAAACAGCAATTTCAAATACACCCCTTACTCTGGATCATTGAATCTGTTTGGATTTGGAAAACAAAACAAAAGATTTGGATCGATCACACAGCATCCTTTAATTATATTGTAAACTGCATCCCTTGCCCAGAGAGTCTCAAGGCAGGCCTCATGCATCTGGGTCATGGACAACTGCATCAGAACAATTTCAAGAAGAAAGATTACGCACTGTTGGCAAGAAATTGAATGTGGCAGTTTTCACCTCAATCCAACATTTTCTTGGCTGCTGTGAGACCAGCCCACAGGATGTGTGTCTGTGCTGCAAAGACGAATCTGAAGAGGAATCATCGGTAGGTAAGAGCAGAGTTGATAACAGTAGGATCCTAATTTCAAGCTTGCCAATCAGAGTAAGAGATATTTTCTTCCAGATTGTAACCACATCAGGGAATCCCCAATATACATGCATAAATGAGCATCAAGAGATCACAACTGGCGGATGTAAGGATCTTCTTAGAATGAAGCCTCGTTTGTGAACACATTTATATGTATTAATTGATGGTTAGGATTTTTAGATGTACCACACAAATTTTTCCATATGTTGTCAGAACAATTTTCTTCATCATTTAAAGCAGAAAAGTCCCTGTGGTGTTGGAACCTCTACTGGTGGTTATTAAGAAATAAAAACAGAAAATAATGTGGAGGTCCCTGTGAAACTTCCAAATTTGTACGTGTCAATTTGCAATCTTTATGTTCACACTGTTCACAATTGCTCTCTGAAACAGGTCCTGGATGATGGAATGTGTAGGGTGGTAAACCAACTGTATTATCATAATGATTGGACCCCTTCATTATGCTCAATCTAAAATTTTAAAAACCCAGTAGCATCACATACAAGATGAATTTGGGCCACTGGAAATGGATAAAGGGGAACACCACAACACCAGACTTCATAAAGGGCGTCATATCAGTTTCTTTTAATATGCTCACCTGTGACAGTTTTAGACACAAGCTTGGTGGCATTTGCAAAAATAGCACAGTAAGCTCTGCAAACCCTTTTATGAGCTTGTTATTGTCAGCGACAGAGGCATCCTGCTGCTGCAAAATTATTGCTGCTGTTGCCTCAGAAATATCATGAAGTCTCAGCTATATGACTCCATAGAGTCTCTCTACACTGAACTTCAGCAAATGGCTTTCTTGAGGATGAGCAGCTGGGAGAGACAGGACATCAAGAACTTGCAAAGTCATGAGAATCACATAATAGCTCAAGTACAGCATTTTCTCCTCAGGCAGAGTAGCCAACCAAACAGAGGATGAGATAACCATAAAAAGGTAGAGTTAATCAGCTAACATTAAGTAAGATTTTTATTTGGTAAGATATTAGCAGTTTAAAAAAACATGTATTGCAAAATTTTTTCTCTCATGTGGCCAGGAGGGTCCAAAATAACATTTGCTAAGGTTGTTTAAAACACAAAAGTTGCTCTTTTCTTCCTGTCTTCCTTTTATTGATACATATGCCTGCATCTGTCTCTACTTTCTTGGCTCTCCCACCATTAGATGTTGAAATCTTAATATTATATCATTCAGTTCTGCCGGGACATGTTTATAAGAATTAAAATTGTTATCAGCATATTCAACCATATTCTTGTACTCTTTCACTGCAGCATAAAAAAAAAATAAATTCATGCCCACTATGCTCTCATTTAGGCCTGTATAAAACACACTGACATGGCTTGTGGATATTTCCATTTACCCTAACACTGGGTTATATCGTTGAATAGTTAATTTACCTCTGAATCTCTTAAAAAAAAAAAGTGTCCACATTCAGGTTCCCAGGCCAAGTTTTAAAGATAGACTGTCACTTACATAATTTTACTTCAGTATACCACAAATCTTACATCTCCAAGATGTCTGGCCATCTTATTTTATTCAAGTGGAGAATCGGCTGCTGCTTCACTAAACAGCTTCCTATAAAATTGGACAATAGTGATAAATGCTGTGAGAGCAAAATAGAGCCCATCAATGTTTAGTATACTGCCCGCAAGGAGTGATTTGCAAATTTGCTTTAACCACTTATGGTGCCATACTATTGCCATGATGCGATTTGCAATACATGTGGGGATTTACTTCCCAGCACCGGAGCAATGCGTTAAGCGGGTGTGTTTGTATGTGGGTGGCATTAGATGTTGTTATTGAGATGCTTTGCTCAGGATGTGGTTGGCCAGGCATTCTTCACAAACCCAGAACATCTTGTTTATCAAGGAGGCTGTCTAAGAGCCTCCTTTTAAAGAACAGAACTGCAGCTACTTGATAAGTCAAATTCATAGAAGCTGGCAGTCAAACCTTGACATGTTTTTTTATTAACTTCAAAAGTAAAGAGTTTCCAAATGTCACTGCATTATATAAAAGGACAATGCATCTGTTTTGTATTTGTTCTAATATTCAGCCTCCTTCACTGTCAGTGGTATTGTAAGAAAACAGAAAAGCAGATATCTCAATGCTCTATGAATAGAAATATTGGTCTGTTGGTCTCTAAATCCACCTCTATGGTTCAGACTGAACCTCAACAACCATTGGTTAAAATATAATGAAATTTGGTACAAATGCTCATCATCCCCAGAGGATAAATCATACTGACTTTTCCTCACCATGAGGAAAACACCATGAGGCTGACATGTATTGATTTGGTCTTATTTTGACATCAATTGAATGGATTGCTTAAAACAGTATGATACAGATATTTATATCTGCCCCAGGATGAATTCTAATATTCATGTTAATCAATCAGTGTTTTATTGAGAGCCATCAACAAGTCAAATTTTGAATATATCCAACTCTTCATTTCACAACTTACCTGAAATATTAATATCATTGCATCAACATCATGCCGAAACACTATTAAAAAGGTAAAAACATGATAAGCAGTGTACCTGCTAAACATTAAAATATGAGCCTTGTCAGTTTGGCTAATATTAGAATGTCAATATAAGGATTTTATTCGAAGTGCTACCATGTGTAAGTAGTCACATTGTGTAGTCACACTGCTGTTTTGGGAAATTAAGCTGTGTCTGTACTCATATGATCTGAGATATTCTGCCACAGCAGCTTCAGTAGGTCTTTAATCCTTCTGAAACATCTCGGAAATAATCAACTGTCAAGCTGTTCATCACAAAGTGTGGGAGATTACTATAAAATGCAGGTGTTATTACATAATGAAGCAAAAACTTATTACATTTTGGTGTGTTACATAATGTGATGTCACAAGGAAAAAGAAAGGGGGGTGGTATGATCTAAAATGAAGATAGATGCTATGTTGCTAGTAAGAGAGAGCAACACAGATGCAGAGAGAGGGAAAGTGATGGAACGAATGGTGTGATATGAATATAAATTGCACAACACTGAGTATCTTAAAAGTCCATTACTGCTGAAGAGATGTCATAAAAGTATTAATGAGAGCATGATGGAGAGAGACTGAGAAAAGGAGACAAACTGTGGAGGTTGAGTGAAGGAATGGCAGAGGGAGGGAGTCGTGTTGCTGATTTGCTGGGATAAAATGATCCCAATCTGGGAATCGAAGACAAAATTAGACCGCAATTAAAAGCATATTAACAAAGAACCAGAATACTAAAACAGAGGGTGGAGGAATGTGAGCAGGTAGGAATTTGAAAGAGGAAGGATAAAAAAATTACAAAGGGAAAGACATTTTAAAGGAGAGGAACACATTTCAAGGACAGATATGGTAAATGGCTGAAAAGCATGAGCTGGTTGAACAATGTTTATTGATTCTGGATGAAATTCATACCAGTTGTCTCAGTGTCTTGCGATAGCAAAGAGAATGTGAGGAAATTATGTTGAAGGGTCAAAACCCTGATTCATGTGTTTGTTGACTTGTAGAGGCCTGCAATATAAAACAAGTTTACAGGCTTGCTAAAGTAATTTCAGGAATATCTTTGTATTTTCACATATAACTAACTAACCTGTACCAAAGGTGGTGAACAGCACAGCACGTGTCATTGCCAGTTACCAACTGACATAGCTATCATTTTCATGCTCAATGCCCATGTAGTATAAATGCAATGGTGCTTATCTGCCAGTGTTGGTCTTAAAATGATGTGTGGTCAAGATCATTGTTGGTGCATTGCTATCTTTTGGCAGGAGAAAGCATTTGGACCAAAAAATCTCATAATCTCCTGGAACCTTATCTGCTGTTGAAGGATTTCATTCTTTTGTTTTTCAGCTCTGAGTTGTTTCATACCTCTCTTGCAACTCTTGCAGCGAAACTTTCAGTGTCTTTACCTCATTCCATGTTTCATTTTCCTTTTACTCCAACCACTCTTCCTGGTTTTTCTCATGAGCCTGTTGTTTACTCGTTTCTCCCAATTTTTGGCCTAAAAACTTGGTCCTATTAGCTCTAAAACTTTACTTTTAACCTTTAATCTGTCAGCAAAGGTTCATTTACAACATAAAATAAACCCAAAATTTCTGCCAATGATGTTGCAAGTGTATGTTTGTGTATGTGAATGGAAAAATTTTAACATGTATTGAAAAGCATGTATTGTGAATATAATAACTTTTAGAAATGTTGTCACATATTTGGAAAAGTTTTGCATGAAAATGTTTTAATAGATCAGTACGAGCAACATTCACAAGATGTCACTTGACTACCAAGGAGACTGAATGTTAAGAACTTGACTCTCTCTCTCTCTCTCTCTCTCATACACACACGCAGCCACACACACACACACGCCCCTACACTTAAAGCAGTCTCTTTGTAATAAAAGGTATGGTACTTAAAGGTAGGTAGCATGAAGGTAAGAATTGAAGTGTAGTTTAAAAAAAATAACATGAAAAGTACTTGTTCTGTTAAGTAATCCTTTTTTACTCAAATGTGTTAATTCTAATGTGTTTCTACCCACCCCAGCTCACCAGTATCCTATTTCTGCCAGTGTTTCTCAGTTCCTCATCAGCCAGATGTCTGAGCCCAGGAGAGCTTTACTCTTGCTCCAATAATTTCTGGCAAGTGAAGTCCTTCAGTAAGTACAAAGGCTTTCTCTGGAACATAGAAAGGGATCGAGAGATGGAAACATAGTAATGATTTATGAGCAATGTAAAGTAATATGACAGCATATCTGACCGTGGTGGATAAGTAATCTAATTGACAGTGAAAGAGGCAGAGGCTTAGAAAGAGATGAATTATGGCTAAATAAGTTGCAAATTTCAAGACAGTCAAAGGAATAAAAAGTGAAAAGACACACTCTAATATATTTGAAAGTACACATATAAAATACCACACATTTATGTGACATGCATGCTCAGTGGCCTCATTATAAAATATGATATTGACCCTTGTGGTGTACGGGGGGCATAAATTTACTGAGTCAATAAACAGCAGACGGATTGTGTGTGTGTGTGTGTGTGTGTGTATGTGTGTGCGCGTGTGTGTGTGTGTGTGTGTGTGTGTGTGTGTGTGTGTGTGTGGGTGTGTGTGGGCTTGTGTGTGCGTGTATGTGTGTCAGCGAGCTGTGGTATCCATACCTCATGTAGATGTACAGGATTGATTTCAGTGTCTCATCAGAGGGGATTAGCTGTAAATATGCTGTTACTGGCAGGCATGTGTGCAAACCACCATGCCATTACTCTTCAATCACATATTCATTAGGTTCAGAATGCAAAAAATAGTATATAACTGATCTTAACAATGTCTATTTAATAGAGCATTCCAATTATACTCCTATATGACATCATTAGTATTTTAAAAACTTAGGGATACTTCAGCTTAATAAATGTTGCCTATTCCTTTGCATTTACAGGTAGCTGAAGGTAAATGATAGCAATGACAGCAAGCTGACATGCTCAGGATGTCAACATAAAATCACAGAAACATGTTAGTAATTAAGTGTAGTAAATATGCTGATCATATCAACTTGAGAGAAAAAGTTGGCTTTGAGTTTTTATTGATGTGTGTGCAGATCTGTGAACAGTTCTGTGAACTGTGAGCTGTCAAAGACTCGCTTGTCATGCCAGCTGTGCTCTGTGAATGCCATGTTGGACAATCCCTTGCTGTGCTTCAGTGCCTCTCCAGCATCAGTCAGTGCAACTTCATGCCAAATGGTCCGTAAAGGTCTCTGCAATGGAAACTGGAAGACCTTGTTTAAACAGTTGAATTCAATCAAAAGTAAAAAATGACACGGGTAAAAAGCTGTGGGGAAAAACAAGGGTCTTGTGTGAAGCAAATATCATGTTTTAGACTTCTATTACATGTAGCTTGTTTTATTGTTTTTATACATATAACCTCTGGGACTAATGACCAAAAAATGCTTAAAGGAGTTCAGCATTTAAGGAATATGCTAATTTGTTTGATTCTCTGTCAGCCCTAAAGCTAGACCCCGCAGGCTACTAGCTTATTATAGTGAAAGATGGGAAAAAGCTAATTGTCTGAAGATAGTGCTAAGAGCAGGCTAACACCTCTAAAGCTTATTAATTAATAAATGATCTGTCCTTTAATCTGTACATAAATGGAAATATTAAAATAGTGAGGTTTCGATTTAGCCAAGAAATAACTCTAGCATGTCAATCCCATTTTCCTCTCATGTATTTCTGAGCTATCTTAAAGCCTTGTCGCCAACTCCTTATAGAAGGGCACAAGACTTTAGCCATGTAATGAATGCTTAAGTGGACAGCACATAATGAAGCACCAGTCTCGACATGTAAAAAAACATCCAAGGAGTGGATATGAATATAAATAACACAGTTAGTATATAAATATATAAATAACACAGAAGAAGATGCATAGGGTTGTTCAGTGAATGCTGTGTTAGCAGGAGGGTGCACAACTAATGAAATTAAAAAGAAATGGGTTGATTTCTGAGGTAAAAAATCATAGCCAAATACAGACGAGAAGAGAAAAGGCTGGAGGTGTGAAAACTTTTGTGCAATCATCTGAGCTGGACTGGCAGAATCAGAGCCTTTATTGGAAAGACGACATTCTTGATTGTGCCAGAAGCTGAGCATTTAGGCACAGACCCCCCAGTCAGTGGTTTCATCTTCTTGTTCATCTCCTTTTAGAATCAGAGGATAGACTGCTGCTTTTGAACTCATACAATTTGCAATAAGCTGTAGCTGGAAAACCATGAAATGCTTTAACATGTAAAAGCTGGTGTACAAATCCTAAAGGCATTTGATGATTTTTGTTGACAAGTGTTCTCTTCTTTAACATGATCATATATAAAATGTTCTCCTAAAGTTATTAGTTTAGATTAAAAATGTAAACATTTGCATTTGAGGGTTATTTTTTTAAATCAGTTATTTAAAGATAAAGTCCTGTTCAGGCAATTGCTCTCTGAGGGGGAAACTGGCACCGCTTGGCCAATATCTTCCTGCCAGCAGCATAACAAATTGTGATTTGCTCTGGTGCAAATATTTTCCTTTACTCATGCGCTCACCCACAGACATAGAAAACAGACATATGACTGTAAGTATTACACTTACAAGCTGGGAGAGTGGTATACAGGGCTTTCATATTCATGTTGAAGTAGGTTTTGATGTTGCTGTTGAACTGTTGCTTTGAAGGCTCTGTGAAACAGACTGTGTGACCTGTAATGACTGAGCGGCAATGATCACCATCCTTCATGGGCCCCTGAAAGCTTCTGGGCTCTTGTACACAACACAGCTTGCACCTCCTATAGTTATACCTGGGCTTGCTGCAGCAGTACCTTCATGCCTGCATTCCTGTCCCATTCAACTTTCCCACCTCTGCTCAGGGACAATCAAAAGAACATACAGCCTCCACACTGGCCACATAATTCCTAGTCACTTAAAGAAATTAATGCAAACTTGAAAAAGTTTGAAAAAAGTAATATATGTGCTGAAACTTGTTTGATATTTAAGGTAAAGTGTTTCTTTTTAGGATTAATTTTAATCTTTAAATAATCAAGCAGATTTTAAATTTTAATACTTTGTTAAAATGTAAATAATTACTAAAAATGATTGGAAATGAAAGAAATATTTTCATTCAAATACTATCACATCATACAACTCTAGTATCAAAAAATGAAATCACCAATTATTTTGCACAAACACAGCAGTACTCATGTGCATAAGTGAGCTCTTTACTGTGCATAGATTCTGTTCAAATCCCAAGTAAGAAAGCACTGATAAATATTTGTGTCTTTGTGAATACTGCATAATTGGGCTTTAAGAAAAATTCCATTTATAGAACAATTGAGAAATGAGGCTAATTCCTCTCTTCTAATGTTTGACAACAAGCATTCTTCAAAAAGTATGTTGCATAATTCTTGAACCAACTGCATTCATGGTTGAATAAAAATTAAATTAAGAGGTAATAATAATTATAGCGCACCATTGCATCATTAAAGACTGTGCCATTATGGAAGATAAATAATGCCCACTCATTGCTTGCTTTTTGTTTTCCCACATTTTGTTGAGGCTTTATGCCGTTTGTCCTCAGAAAGGCTTGTGGTCAACATTTTTTGTACTTTATCAGCAAACATGAGCATAAAGAGACAGGATCAATGGCTCCCTCGGTCTGTGTATGAGGAGTTACAGCATGTGAGCAGTATATTAATGATACTGTGTGTTGATCGTCCTTACTAAGTACCATGAGAATAAGAATGTATGGGGTTTTGTGATCAATATGCCATTGATCACATAAACGCACTAAACTCACAGACACCTAAATAAATAGGGTAAACTTTGATGTGTCATTTGTTTTTTAAACCCCTGTAGACTGTTTTTAACAAAAAGAGTTTTATTACACAGCTCTCTAGTGCATTATATGAGCTGCAGTAAAATATATGGCATAATAAAATCAATCTGTATGAAAAATGGCAATGGGTAAAAATTTGTACTAAAAGAACAGATTTTTTTATTCAAGGAAGTTAAAAAAAGGTGAGGATGGAGTTTGTCTTTCCAGAGGACAGCTTCTGTCAGTTATACCAACATTTGCATTAATCAGTGGTGCTATTGGATCAGTTTGCCTCCTCGGCCATGCAGTCTTGTTAGCCACAAGGTGCTCAGATAACCTAATGTTGATGTCACAGTACATGTAATGAATCTCTGTCCGACAGAATGCGGAATATATCTTCCTTCAGATATATATTTATTACAAATTATATTATATATTATATCTATTATATTGTTCTTTCTACTGAAGAAAAGGAATGAGCGATTTTTAGTCAGCATTGAATAAAAAATTATGTTAAATCAAACACACTGGAATAAAGTTAAGCTAAAGTAAAAAGTAGCTTAAAATGGATATACACATTTTCACTTATTTGGACTTGTTTTGCTACAACTTACAATTCACTTATTCAGGTTGTCTAATAATAAAAGGCCAAAATTCTGACATATAATACTGCTGTATTTTGTAGTTTAATTTTCTGAGGACTTCTTGAGTACAGCTTCAACAAACAGCATTGCTGTCCTTTGTCAGAATAACATAAAGAGACAGTGGATACAGAACTAGATTCATCTACATGGATGAATAAGGACCACACATACAAATGATATGTTATGAATTTTCAAACTTTTGTAATTTAGATGGTCGCTGCAGCATCACTGTCAGGACTATTTGCTTGTGTTTGCAGCTGAGGAAGGTTGACATGATGTTAAACTTGCGCTCCATGCTAGAGTCAGGCTGAGGAGTGAAGAGTTTATTTTACACAGTTCAAAAGACAAGATCAGAGAAGGCTTTGGAGCAGGGAAGGGTGTGCAGGCTCTGTGAGGTCTTAGTGCTCCAGTGATGGTATATTCGGTGAAAACTCAAATGAAAGCAGATGAAGACAGGTCTGGGTGTGGTGAAAAAGTATCAGTAGAAGTGGCAGGGCTGGAGACAAGACAAAAAAACATAGGTGAGGCACAAAAACTGGCAGAGAGGGGACAAGACAAAGTTGCAGGCTTAATCTCCAAATCTGGCCAAACTGTTTACCACAAGGGATTAACGACGAACTGGCAAGGAGCAGAGAGTCAAACCAGGCTCTTATAATGCAGCGGGAGAGAGCGGCTGATGAGCTGATACAGAGCAGGTGTGTGGATGGCCCAGGTGCAGGTAATCAGCAGCAGCGCCCAGCCCACACTGACAGAGACAGACAGGGAGAAGAGACAACACACACACACACACAGAACAAGAGGGGAGGGGAAAACAAAGGACAACAAGGAGAGAGACACTGCAAATCCTAACACATGGGACTTGACCTGTGTGTCACGTTTGGTTTGTTTTAATGCATAGGAAGGCAGATTTCATAGGAAGAAGGAAGAAGGCTGCCCGGATGCCAACAAGAGGGACCAGACTTCCCAGATCCTAATGAACCCAATACGGGATAACATTTGAAAACCAGGCAAGTTTGATACAAGAACACTAGACTGGGAAGCTGAAACAGACAAAATAACAAATGACAGGGGAAGAGAGAAAGACTTTTACACACACACACTCACATACAAGGGACAGAAATGACACACAGGTGAAAACAACAGCCTGCATCTCACACAAAAATAAAGGTAGAGGAAAGAAGAGATGGGGGAAGAAAGAGGCAACATGTCCACTTGATAAAACAGTCAGATTCTTTACAACAAAACCAACAAATTAATTTAATTTTAAAACACATAATCCTATTTCATGAAGATCAACTGATGATCAGTTTAGTGCAGAAACCTATCAAACACAGTTGATGCACAAAACAGTAAAAGGAGGACAAATTACCCCCACCAATGTTGAAGCTCAGCTGAAAAAAAGATGTACAGTGGTTCATCCTGTGGGCTTACCCTTCAGAAGCCTCATTTTTGGCTTTCTGGCAGTTGCTGAATCAGCTATTTTTCAGGGGAAAGCACTCAGTCAGAGTGTTAAGGGCACAGGTTTTTACAAGTTTTGAGGTGGAAAAGTTTTACTCTGCCCCAGATATAGGATTTTTGTTGACTTCCAGCAGATTGTGTGAGTGTCAGCAAAAAGCTTGGTCTTATAGGCTGTTGTGGACAGATGGTAAAAGACAAGACTGTCTTTGCACCCTGAGGATCATAGTGTAGGATACAAAGCACACAACTTAGACTTCAACTTCCTCTTGGATCCCAAAGTGGGACTTGGTTTGATATCAAAGTCTGGCTCAGTGAAATGAATCAACCCAACAAAAAAAAAAATGAAGAAAATGAGCTGTCAGCTGGTTTGATGAGTGTAAAATGCAGTTGTACCTGAGAGATGATGGTGTCACATCTCCCCTTCATCACCAGTGCTGCATAGGTGACTCATCTGCTCTGTCATGAGTTGTGGAGTTCAATCTATCAAGTTACTGTCATACACTATACTATTTTAAACATTCACCTTGAACTGGACAAGCGAGAACATTTCTGCCTCTAGAAGGGAGAGTTGTTCCTTTGACAGGACATACAGTATACTTCACTGAAGGTGTAATACAGCAGGTCAGTGCACTTAGATAGAATTACATGTACGAGGCTGCAACAACCTGTGAAAATGGTGGCAGACATTGTTAAATCTGCAGAAAATAACACACTTAGTTTGTCCTTATGGAACGCTGTTGTTTGGAAGTTAGTTGTACATGTCAGTGAACTGCTCTTCACACTCCAATAGTTAAAATACGACATTTAATGGAAGTGTGGATTTCCAGCATTTTTATACATCATAAAAACTGTTTGCAAGATGCAGGAGTGTTTTTCCCACCTGCTTGCATGTCAACATATTACATCATATGCATTGCGTGGTGATCTTTTCCCAAAGAACATCATACCTAAAGCATACAATCTCATTTTGCATGGAGCTAGAGGCTCCTTTGGAAGTTGGCTGAGCATTAGTGCACATGGAAACACGGTCACACATGGCTGTCAAGTTTTTGAACAAAGTGTCATGATCTGAATATGGCACATTTTATACTTTACACAATATTTAAGGTCTGAGATGAACTATCTGAACATTGGCTCCTCTTGAAAAGATAGTTAAGAAAAAAAAACACCCACTCAATGTGAAATGACTTTTCCTGTTTTTGGATATCTACATTTCACTGAGCATTCTATAAATGTTTCAGTACAGTATATGTAATATTCCTTTTCATATAACTACAGAAAAAGCAAAGATTAAAAGTTGTGAAGGGAGAAATTAAAGGACTTCTTATGCTGCTGCCATGGACATCACTTTTAAAAATGAAACAGCAGACAGAGAAGAGGTGGAGTATTTTTTGCCAGAAGGTGGTTCTGGCATCATCCCAAAAGGAGATGATAGCATCAGGTCTTCAGCTGGAGGCTCTCCCGCAGGTGTGCAGTGGTCAGATCTAGCTCACGTTAGTGGTTCGCACTAAGATGCTTGAAGCAGAGCTACTTTCAGTCATCAGTTGGTTGGTATGAGGTTGTTGCAGGAAGGATGAAGGAGAAATGAAGGTCAGTATACAAACTTGTCATTGCTGGAAGAAAAGGGATAGCAGGTAGCTGATTTTTATTATGTGATATACTCTTATATTCATGTAAAGTTCAGTTGGTAAATGTGTGTATGCTGTTGGAAGAGAGCATTAACCACTGTGTCCAGTAGAGGGCAGAGCCTGTGCGAGATCCAACCGACAAGACAAATGAGCCAGAAAACTCAAGAGAAACTTGCTCCTACTGCCAGAAACCTCAGGAATTTTAGAGAGAACAAATATACTGAGCTTTACTGGTGTAATCTGCCAATATGAAGTTAGCCAGCCACACACACACACGCACACACACACACACACCCTCGCGCGCACACACCCACAGTGTAGTGGCATAACAGTTTTGATTGTCTGGCTTTATGACTGTCTGCGAGACAGCTTTAGTGTGTGTGTTCCTGAGGTCACAGCACAGTCCTTGTGTTTGTGTGTGTGTGTGTGTTTGTGTGTGTGTGTGTGTGTGTGTGTGTGTAGCAAAGAGACTGTAAAGCAGGTCCAGACGTGAAATGATGCTGGGATTTTTAAGACAGACAGCTGGAGAGAGACAGAGGAGATGATGGGAGGATGCAGTTTAGGGTGTGAGAAATTAAAGTGGGGAACAAATAAAGGAATCAGGGATGAGAAGAAGAAAAAAACAGATAAAAGTGGAGGCAATGGAAAAAAGAACTCAACTTGAGCAGGGGAAGGGAAATATAACCGTAGTAAAGAAGTATAGAAGGGTGGATTGAAAATGTGTCAGAAACTGGATAGAGTGAGGGAAAACAGGAAAAATGGTTGGATAAGAGACAGACAGAAATTCTATCAAACTCAAACAACAAAAATGTCTGTCAGGCCTTTGAACTGAAGTATCTGCAGTACAGCATGAAGCCTCAGTACTTGAAGATATTTTCCTCTGTTGGAGAGCTGAGAGGAGAGAAGCTACTGCAATAGCTATCACCATGACACAAATCAATAATGCTTCAGTTTTAAGTTTGACATATAGAGAAAAAATATCTCTACCTGCTTCACAGAACAGAAAGTGAAAGGTAAAACCCACAGACTGGCAGCTTTATTGTCAGTTCATCATGGAATATTGATAAATTGGCAGAATAGATGAACGGATACATATCCAATGTGTCAATGATAAGTTCTACATGAGGGTTTTTTCAACAAAAGAGACATTAATATATTATCAGGATTTGCTGTAGATTTCTTTGAATTAAAGACTCCTTTTGTTGTTGCTGTTCAGCAGCATCACACAGAGGAGACACAGATTCCTCCTTTAGGTGAGAGAAGCTGTAAATACCAGTGACAGAAGGTAGCCATAAACAGCTTCATAAATGTTGCACTGTGGGCAAAATGATCCAGGTTTTCTCTTCTATTTTTCTTTTTTGTCTTCTTTAAGAAATCTAATGGACATAAATAACTGTTGTTACTCATCAAGTTATGCCTTCTTTCATCTGAATAGTTTAACAGTGCAGGAAAGAATTTGTCAGCTTTACTGTGATGACTCATGAGACACATCCCATACATTTATCATGCTAGTAAGTGGATTGTGTGATGCTGGCCAAAATAGGTACTTTTCGGAAGGAAACATGTTGGTTCACAGTGTCTCCCACAGGCTGATAATATAATATGTATCTTTATGTACCACTGTGGTTGCTGGAGGAGAGAAGGTTGTGGTGGATTATTTGTTCTTTCCTGCTGGGAGAAATGGATTAGGGTAATAAAGTCAGTAAGAAACTATTTGCTATTTACTAGCATTATGTGCCCCTGAAAGTTACCTTTTTGCAATTTTTGTTCAAATAATGTGTGGAGACGAACTCAGAAAGCATTATTTTGTTTAGGCTTTTGGGCAGCATGTTAGAAACTTACAAGAGAAAAACACTTTAAATAGTGATCTGTACGTAAATTTATACAGTACATAGCCTATAGTATTAATAACTATTAATAACAATTGCATAGTTTTTGACAAATAATGACTTACCGTTGATGGTCATTCCTAAAAAATCAGCAATTTAAAAAGAAATTGGTTAGCCAAGAATGTTGAATCATTCTGGGAAAGTGAAAATGCATGTGTAAAAGGAAAACATGGAATGAATAGCAAGTACATTACAATAAATAATCACACAATATAGTGAATTCATATGTATACAGTCAGTAGTATAAGTAAGTAGCATTAAAAAGCGTGTTCAAACTGTCTTATAAAGTACATTTATTCACAATCCAGTATTGAAGAGCAAAGGTATTTTGTGGCCTTGTGGTCATAAAAGAAATTGAAGTCGTCTGCTATTGATTTGGCGACAGTAAAATAAATTCTGTCTAACCTTAGACATAGAAAATTTTCTATAAACTCCCCATAATGCATTGAACTGTATCAGCATTATTTGCTTCTGCAGTGAACCAGAAAATGAACTTTTTTCAGCCTGCTGGAGAAAAAAACCCAAACCTGATTAGTTTGTATTTTGTAATTATCTAATTTTCCATGTATTCAATTAAGAAGTTGGATAATCAATAGGCCTGGCTATGTTTCATTGGTCCCCCCATTATTTCCTCCTTACGAGGCGTAAGAAAGCTACAATAATATTTCCTAATGAAAAATAATTCATTAATAAATTAAAATCCTAATTTTCAGCTGGCATGTGCTTGAGAGTTACAAGTGCCTCACCTTTTAACAATAAATTAATAACATGGTGTCACGATCCGCTAATTCAGTAGTCTTAGTTCAGTTAAATCTTAAGTTGTGTCAAGTTTACTTTTTGTATGTATCCTTGTTTCATTGTTTCCTATTTTATTTTGGTAAATCATGTTCTGTGTCTTGTTACTCACATCT
>JAPZDV010000007.1:21008531-21020088 GCA_029814665.1 Acanthurus lineatus
AGAAAGCATTCTAGTCCAAACTGACTCAGCATTGTCTTTGGTTGTATTATGTACTATGTACTCGTCTATATGATCTTTTTTATATTTCATATGATCTTGTATATATTTTATATGATCCTTTATACATATATGTTTACTAATGTGAAGCACTTTGTGACTGCTGTTCTGTGAAAAGCACTATACCAATAAATTTTACTTACTTACTTACTTACTCTTCATTTGACATATCTAGATAACATCAAAACATATGATATCTAGTATCCAAAGATTGCCTTTGAATTTTGATAGCTTAGTCTCCTTTTATGAAGAGTTTTCATTGTTTTACAGGTGAAGATTAAATTAATATTATACTCTCCATATACCCACCATCTCTTCCTCCCTCTCTCTTCTTCAAATATACCTGTCTTCAAATAACCTACTGTCTCTCCTGACACCCTCACACAAACCACTCATATACACATTTACACACTAGCGTACACACAAAACAGTAACGTAACAGTAAAGTACATAAATGAACATGCTAACATAGTTCTATTTGTGCAAACAACCACATTTGACTGCTAACTATGGTGGCCCTAAAGGTAAAAAACACAATAACATTTCACAAAACCCAACATTTCGAAAAAATACATTTCACAAAACAATACAATGTTTCACAAAACACAACAATATAACAGATTACAGAAAAGGAAGGGTCAACACTTCGTTACCATAACAATTTTCAGATGTCTTACTGTACTCTTTGTAGCTGCAGACATTAAGAACGGAAAGAATGCACATTTGCAGCTGCTTACTGTGTGTCTGTAAATGGTAATTAATTTTATCATCACCTAATTACCCTGTGACATAACAATGGATTTTGTCTTTTATTACAAGGGACTTGTACAAATTTTCCATAGATGCCCCTGTTACCTTGTGCGCTTGTGGGAAATTCACTAAAATGCCAAGTAAAGGGGAAAACTAATACCATAGCAAACAAACTTAATGTAACTACTTTACTCTCCCAAAAAGACTATAAAGTATCTTCCTGCAGCACCATTTATTTTAATGCAGAAGTGGATTAAAACTTTACTGAAATAGACTGCTTTATGAGACTGTGTGTTGGAAACATTAAGGAAACTGTAGTTTGAGAGGCTTTTGGTTTGGAATATCTTTGTGTGAGTTAAGAAAACAGTCTTCTGTGAAGTGGTGAGAGCAAACGCTGGTATTTGACTGTTGTTGATCAGAAAAAGGGATTGCATCTACTGCTGTTCAGGGCTTCTTCTTTATCAAAGTAAAATTTCCTTCACCCCTGAGAAAGCACTCTAGAAAATAAATTGAGGCAGTGTTTTTCAACTGGTGTGCCGTGGCACATTACAGGTGTGCCGCGAGAGATCGTCAGTGTGCCGCGACACGGCACACAGGTTGAAAAACACTGAATTAAGAAACATGCCTAAACTCACCCAAACATGGGCAGAGATGGGCTGTCATTATCAGTCTGTTAAACTTTATGGGCCCTATCATACATCCTGTGCAAAGTGTGCCAGTGGCACAGGTGGCATTGCTATCTTACACCAAAGATACGCAAATGTCATTTTTGCCACTAGTGTACGATAACAAATCCACTTGCCCTGAGTCTGTGTGCCTAGGGGCTGGAGGTCTGAACCAGCCAAAACCTGGTCTAAACACGAGTCTAAACTCAATTGTTGCCTTTTTAATCTTCATATTGCAGCACAAACATTATTTTGGTAATAATCCATAGATAACTGAAAAACGCTATTGTGTTCCAGGAAACACTAGAGTAAAATATATACGGAACCATCTCAATCACATCATGTTGGCATGACAGGTTAAAATCCACCAAGAATGAGGCTTTCTCGAGTAGCAACCCTAACTCCTCATTTGCATCGTAAGAATCTTTTTGTTCCCACCCGATTGGCCATCCTAACATGTCTCCCATTTTTCAGTATTGTCTTGTATCTCCCACAGTGGATGCACTTAATTTTGTTGTGTTCAGCCTTTCTTTATAAAATAAATACGCTCAAATTCGCGATCCCCTCCATTGATTGTGTTGTGTGTTACTTCCCTTTCCCCATACGAGCTTGGTTTGTAACATTCAACTCAATCTACTACACTGTTAAAGGTCACTGTTGATGTTTATTTTATACAGTGTAGGATGAGATTATAAATACTGAAGCATCTGTTTGTGTTGTCTGGCAGTAAGACCTGTGTCAGTGCTGCTGGAGGTGGAGCTTGTTTTAACGAGACCTTCTTTATAACTTTATTGCCACTGTGGCCTTATGAGTATTTCTTGGTTATTTTTAGATATAGGCATCTGTAAAATACATAGTTATTCTTTGCTTAGGCTTCAGTGTTTGCTGCTCTGCTGCCCCTCATCTTTCCCTTGTATGTCTCCCTCTCCACTTCTCTGTCAGCCTGCGCAGTATAAAAAGCAAAATCTTGAAGAACAAGGTAGCATAAAATGCAAATAGGCTAGTAGTATTACTACTACTATATATTAGTAGTATTATACTAGTTAGTATTACTTAGTTATTTGTAAGTCTGCAGAATGCCATTGCATGCTGACTGTGCAATTGCTCCTGTAAAGCATAATCCATAAAATTTGAGATTTTGTGCAGTAATGACATTTTGAATTGTTTTGCTATAAGTAAAAATTGGGGTTTTCAAGTGAAAAGCTTTTTTTCTACCAATATTTTAGATAAATGTTACAGGCCTCACTGATTAACCGACAGGTTTCTTCATCCATCTGACTTCACTTACACAATAATTGTGTTTTCAGATTTCATAACTTACTATTTGAGTTCGGTGATACAGTAACTGATAGAGATAATGGCCAAACTTAGAATATACACAACCCGAGTATTAATAAATATTCCTCAAGTCTCTCCTCCCTACCCCCTGCCTTTCTTTTTCTGTCTCTTCTCCTTTTCTTTTCCCTTTTCTGTTCTGCCTCAAACCTTCCTTAGATTAGTCCTTAATCCTCTTTTTTTCTCTCCCCCATCTTGGTCTAATGCAAGCCTTCTCTGTCTTTTGTCTTAACTCTAAGAGTTTATGAAGATCCATTTTATGAAGTAAGGGATGCTATTATACAGGATGTCAGTGGATTAAACAAACTTGCAATAAACAATGAATGTTTGATTGTATTTACCAGATGGGCTGTGTCCTCAGTGATGACCCGTCAGAACCAGATCCCTACTGAGGACGGCAGCCAGGTCACTCTGGCCCTCATCCCACTCTGGGACATGTGTAACCACACAAATGGACTGGTAATTATGTTACACTCACAAACTAACATACATTATTAACTGATCAAAAATATACCAGTTTTAAAGTAACCTTGACTTTTTACTTTTTTTGGGGGGGGGGTTTGGTTTGGTTTCAGTCCACAGAGATGGGACATTCATAAGCTCTCCCAGTTGGTGTTGGTTAATTCACATCGAAACAGAAAATAAATGAAATATTCAATTTTTTGGTGCTGCAAACACTTTGAATGTTTGCTGTAGATTGCAATCCCATGTCCTGACACCAAAACCCAAGCTATATTGCACAGCACTGATCTGCAAAAACAATGTTCTTGGAATAACACAAGTTGAATACATCTTCTATTTAAAGATCTAAACTATGCTCACAGCACCAAAAATTAAGAGTAGAAAAGCTTATGTGTGATAAATAATGTGTAAAACCTACATTGCAGATCTTAATAGTCTTGTACCCAGGGTGGATAGACCAGTGTTGTTGATACATAGTTCCATCTCCATGATTATTTTTACATTTTGTTTGATTCTTGATGTGGAAATAGGCCTGGTGTTACGGAGTAAATAAAAGCAGCCTTGCTTTATTGAAAGGATCTTGGTTATATTGGTTGCAGGCATTCAAGATTTGGAGGGCATCAGTTGCTCTTCTAAAATGGCTTTACAGTGACTATATACCAGGAAAGCAACCTTTAAAGTTATTCTGAAAAGGAGAATGATGGGAGATGTGAAGGGAAAAGAAACAGAGATAACACAGATAACAAGCTAGCTTACCAAGATGGAAGAGTAAGTGCATTAGATGTATTTTAAGTATATCTCAAATAAAAATGAACATATGTACAAGGATGGTTTTCATCTTTGATGATATTTATTGTTTTTTGGGTTGTGATCTGCTACACAATGTGTGGGGGATAGGCTCTACCTAGTGAATGAACGGCTTCACTACACTGTGGAGAGAATCGAGGGGCAGTATCAAAAAATCTCAACCATTGTTTTAATGTTCTGTGTGAGTTTTGAAATTTAAAACACTTTGTGACATGAGCTATATGGCCTAATATTTTTCTATTACTTGATTTTAAATGTTTCAACCACAAACAGCTTTCTCCATTAATAGTGCCCCGTAGAGAGACTAGAAAGATGCTATAACTGGCAGGACACTTCTGCTAAAGTGGACACTTGTCTCTGGGAATTAAAAAGAATAATAATCTTATCTTTGTCTTTGTGTACATTAATTTGAAACCCTAAAACACTAATTGAGCTGAAACCAAGTAAACAAGCTAACCAACGTCACCAATTGGATGTGATCTTATGAGTTGCTGTGAGCTTTCACAGCCCTGGAAGTTTTTACTCTGAAATCCTTTAGTACAAAACCTAAGTGTGTTCTCCTGTGTTTTGACTGAATCTTCTAGTATGTGCAATCTTGAAATTAAAATACTAAAATCAGTCAAATCTGTTATAATGTCTGTGGCCAACAAGACATTACATTGTTAGAGAAAACAGGGTTGGATGAAAATGCATTAAAATTTTGTGCAAAAGACTGAATATTTGTAATTTTTCAATATTTGAACTTTAAAAGAGACAAAAACCTAAAAATTAAATTCTGAATTAAAAAAGGGTGTTGTTTGTCTGCAGATCACCACTGGTTACAACCTGGAGGATGATCGCTGTGAATGTGTAGCGCTACAGGACTACAAGAAAAACGAACAGGTGACAAGACTACTTCTTCTACTTATGCTTTCTGTGTGTGCAAACAGATTAAAGGAACACACACAACAAAGACCAAACAGCAGCTAATAAGTTTAAAGTATATTTGATTTTAGGAGGTGTGGCACCACCACTTTGAAAAGTTATAAAAATGTCTCTGCCCTGTTGAACTCTGTGACCCTGTAGTTTAAAAGAAACCACCATATTGTTTTTTGTTGTGTTAATTTGCAAATAATTTATCAGTAATACAGTTATGATAGACAGAATGTAAAAAGGTTGTTTTGCATGTCAGTTTTAAGTGGTGGTCCCAAATTTACTGGTGCATCCAAAATTGCTAGAAGGGCACACCTAGAGGATTTTTTTTTTTAAAGTCTGTTTTGAAATGCTGTGCACTTTTGAACATTTATTTAAATTTTGTTCAAGAAAGACTAGTAGTAATAGTAATAATAATGTTGATGCTGATGATGTGTTCTTCTTGTAGATCTACATCTTCTATGGTACAAGATCCAATGCCGAGTTTGTCATTCATAATGGCTTCTTCTTCCAAAACAACGCCCATGACCGAGTGAAGATCAAGCTCGGGATCAGTAAGAGTGAACGCCTCTATGCCATGAAGGCTGAAGTGCTGGCACGAGCAGGCATACCGGTGTATGTTTTATTCTCATCACTTTTTTTTAGCTCGTAATTTTTCTGTAATTTTTCTGCTGAGATTTCAAGTCTGAAATCTTGTAAGTCCATCTTGATAAGCTCCAACCAGATTTGTTTGTATCTGGTCAGAATAAAACTGGACCAATCAGCGTCTTTGAGGAGAAAGAGGTGGTTGCTATAGGTGTGGTTTAGTTTTGATGAAAGCAGGAAGCAGCTGCAAGCTTTTAAACATTGGCGGCAACTGAGGAGGTTAGCCTTGATGCTGCAATAGCAGCAGAATTTGCAGAACTGGGTGTTTACACATTAATAGAAGTGCAAAGAGCGGTACTGAAGGCTTTTCTCAATGGAAAAGATGTTTTAGCTCCCCTCCTGACTTGCTTTGGCTAGAGTAATAAATGCAACAGACTGGGCGTTCTTCCAATTACCATTTAGCTTCTTTTTTTTTTTAACAAATGTCCCCTTCCAAACATTGTCAATGGGCTGTTTCTCCAGATAGGCATGTTTCACATATACAATAAATCCATAGGATATGTGAAACATTCCATCTGGCGGTCAGGTTAAGGAAAAACAGTTCTCCTCTTTACTTCTCAACAACCAAATATCTGCTATCACCAGCAAATTTATGCGCAAACTAGGCCTAAGCATTAAATATTTTAGAAAGCTTTTGTTCAGGCTAATGACTTACTTAGACCTTTTTTAATTACCCCACAACACATTTTTGTCTTTCAACATAATGGCATCAATGAAACAATTTATATAAAAGTTGTTGCAGGTTTCTTTCCCTTTTGTTTTCTTTCTCACCTCACCAAGTATTAGTGACAATCTTCATCATCACTTTCATCACCGAGAAGTTAAATGTTAACAGTTGCTCCATGATTTCTGTGCATAGCATTTTACTCAAATTATATTTTAATTTTTTATTGATGTCTTAATCTCAACATAAGAAATTAATTTAAATAATCCTCATTGTTGCTGTGTCTTCTTAAATCTACAAGTACATCAGTGTATTTTTTTTAACAAAAGATAATCCCCAAGTTAAATGCTCTATTGTATTTTGTATTATAGTATTGTATAATAGGAGAACCAGGAATGTGATTATAATGTGTTTGTGTGGTGTCATAATGACAACCCTGTGCTATGGATTGCCACATCAATCACTTTGCTGAAATAGGCTATTATAGCCCTTTAACAAATTCCCTAAGTATGTAATGTTATAATATAGGATAATTTATGCCAAGTGAGGGATTACACTTCTTTAAGTGTTTTCTGATATACTGCTAACTTTTGCTAACCTGAGCAATATTGGTATTATATTTAGAGAAACACCAGAAAGGCGAAATTAGTCGTGATAGGTTTAATGACATACAGGCAGTCCTCAGTTGTACATTTTTACACTATAAACCTCTTAAGACCAGTTTGATTCCAGTTTTAGTGATCAACTGCTCTTACAATTCAAAAAGTAGGAGAGAGAATCATTTCTACACATTGCAGTTCAAATAACAAAATGTTAGTAGCTAAGTAGTACACTTGTGTAGGGTGCATTTGAAACTGCAAACTAACGCACTTCCCAGTACATGCTCATTATGTACTTACTACATAATGCCTTCTAAAAGAATGATTGAGTATGTCATTTCTAAAAGACCATTCATGTTGAAGTATACAAAAGTAAGTAAGGTGCCAGGAATCACATGACTGTAGATAAGTTAGCAGTCCTCTGCCGTTCAAAAAAAGTTTATTACTATTATACGCTAACATGACATCTTCAACGTAATAATTCTAGCAGTATTTTAATACAAATGAAAATGTTATTAAATTGTTTTTCTACAGTTCATTTTCTGTGGTGTCCCGCTTTTGTGTTTTCCCTCTTTGCTAGATTGCCGCTTGATTAATCACAGAATAGATTGATAGATAGATAACATTTCAGACGGATAGATTGTTAGATAAATAGATAGATCAAGATTTACTGAACATTACATAGTACTGCACCAGTCTTGACACTGTTTGAAACAGTGATGCCACTTACCAGCCGTTTGTAAGCTGTAGCTGCACAGAGACATCAGGCGCTGTCAGCTCATCATATGCAGTACACGACTGCCATTAACATCACTTTCGGATTTTCCGCTAAAGTAAGTATTAGTCAGCTAACTACACAAATGTGATGTCAGCAGTTAATAAGAGAGATATTACTATCATAGAGAACAATCTCTTTTAGCATCAAAAACACTACCACTAAAAAACCTTGGTTTTCACCCTCTCCTAACAGACTTAACACATTTCAAAAGTGGAAAGCCTTTATTACATTAAGTAGATAGGTAAATATTTGATCATTAAATGTGACACGTCTAAATATTAGGCAACAGTGATAGTATATATCAGACAAATTATGTAAAAATAAAGTCATTGTTAATTTAATAGACAAGAATTTGATAAGAATAATACTACTATAGTGTTATTTAACAAATATATTATGAATAATTTGATACGTGAATACAAGATAGTAATAAATAGTAATAAATAATTTGATAAATACACAATGAGAGTATAACAATAAATAATTTGATAGATATATATGTTATAATTATAAAGTTTTTTACAAATTATACTTATTCTTATAATTTACTGGTTGGCAAGAGAGGGCCATACTGCAGGTAAATTCTCATGTTTCCCTATTGCCGCTCTATTTTAAGGAAGGTGACCTGAGAAAGGACTTCTGTCTGTCAGGGCCAATGATGGAGAACCTAATTCATTGTCTCCAGGGGCATGCTGCCCATAGACAGGGAAAGGAAATTGAGGTTCTGGTCTTCTTTTACTAGCTGGTTAGTGGTCCATCTTACTTGGTGGTGTCTGAGGCCTTTGACATTCCCCACAGTTCTTGTCATGATGTAGTGCACTGTGTCAACAAAGGCAGTCCAAGGGATTTCGTAGGGTCATCCGCTTTCCTAACAGGGATGAGCTGGAGGAAACTTGGGATTCCAGGCATTCAGCAGTGTGACAGGGAGCATATATTGGTGCCATGTCTGCGTTGTGCCCTCTGCAGTGTTTGCAGTGGACTACTACTACTAGGAAGCTGTTCCATTCCATCCAGTTCCAAACCATCTGTGACCACAAGGGTCTTAGCTTTAGGTCTCTCTGGATGTTCCAGTGGGCCTCCTTGGCTCTGTGCATGATGCCAAGGTCCTCAGATGCATCCCCATCATTGTACACCAGCTGTAACCACCTTCAGGTTGGTGCCACATCGGTGACAAGTGGTTTCCCTGCTTTGCTCAGCCAGTCTGCCTCATGACCCTATTTCATGAGGCTGTACGCAATGTTAAGAGGGTTTTTTGTGTGCTGAAGACCAGGTGGTGCTTAATCTTCTTGAAGGCTCTGGAGGTGAAGGTGAAGTTTGTGTCAGGTCATCGGTGCCTGCCTTCTCCTCCACAGCCTCTGCACTGGCAGTGTGGACATTTTGGAACCAGGAGAAGTGGATGACAGCAATGATGGGGATGACTATGATGGCCCAAATGTGTAGCATTAGCTGTACGGCAACACGCTACAAGATAGACTTGCAGTTGCAGTGTCTGCTCCTGCTCTCAGAATCTCTGTACCACAGGAACATGAATATTGTTAGCGTGATCATGATTGTATTGCCTTCTCCGTAGGTTTGTTTTGATTACTTGCATTTTTCTCATTTCAGTCTAATTTGAACCATCATGATGACAACCAATAAATACACATGGTTATTATCATATTTCTTAATTCTAGATGTCTCATTTATTCACATTAACTCCTTGTTATTGTTAAGCTTTTTGCTCTTCTATTAACTGCATTACTTTGGTTGTAACAAAGAAGTCTGAGGCAGGAAGCCATTTTTTAAATAATTTCTTGTACATCAAGATGGATATGGGGAACGATGTTTGCTAGATCAAGTGTAAGACCATACTTCTTTCCTTCTTTATGTCTTTATGTCTGTCTACATACATAAGTCTTTCATTCCATTTAATTTCACCATCATATTATTACTGGCTCCCTTTTTATCTTTACAACCCTTTAGAAATATCTACAACAAAGTAATCACAGAGAACTCTTCAAATTTCTGTTCTGTTATATCTTTGCCATTGTTTCCAAAAGTAACAGGAGCCTTTCCTCCCTTGCCCCACTCTCTCTTCCTCTCATCTCTTTCAGGCTGTTCCTTCCTGGCTCTGCTCTCCACCCACTCTCTCTCTCCTTCTTTCTTCCTTTCTTTTTTCTCTTTCTCCCCTCTCCTCTCTCCTAAGCGCCTCTCTCTTTCTTGTTCTCCCTCTCTTCTTCTTCTCTGTCTCTTTCCTCCTCCTTCTTCTACATCTTCCCCAAAAATGACAGCCACTCTGCCTCATGCTTTCTCTTGAAGCACAGGACAGAGTGGCTTACCTGCTCTTAAGGTTGTTACCATGGCTGAGGAAATGGTGGCCTAGCAAAGTAGTTCTTTGCCCATTACTGAAAGCGGTTTGATGGAAGTAGTCCATGCATCCATGACACCAAACCACTTCCAGTTAGCTGCTATGGCCTCTCCTCCCTCAGTGCTCACACCTGTGCAAGGTGTCTTCAGTTCCTACAAATTAAAAGAACAAAAAGACGTCCGATAGAACACATCAGACACCCAATCTACTCCAGCAATATTAGGCCACTGCATATTATTCCTTACCCTTATTTACTTGCTGATCCATCCACTTATAATCATCTGTTGTGTTTTCAGGTCCTGTATCTTTGCTTTGCACTGTAATGAACCCCCCATTTCAGCACAGCTCCTCGCCTTCCTCAGAGTCTTCTGTATGACTGAGGGTAAGTCACAGACACAGCAGCATACACACACACAGTCAGACACAGTGGGATATCAGTGGCATAACATTTTATGTTTAAGCAATCAACCTGGTTCAACAGTCAAACAAAACACACCAAAGCTTTCAGCACTGAACATCTGTACACCAGCACAGAGGCAGAGAGATAGAGGTAGATAATATAAAGGGTAAAACTAAGAGAAGACTCTGAAAAGGAAGAAACACTACAGGTTTGGTAGCTATTTTATTGATCAAAAATTATTAAACTTTGAAATTTGGTGGTCCTGGTTCTTAACTACTAGGTTAATAAGCTTAGAATATTATTAGCAATATGTAATAACTTAACACATATGACTTAGACATACAATGCCGGTCAAAAGTTGGAACATACTTTCTCATTCAATGTTTTTTCATTATTTTTTACTACTTTCTACATTGTAGATACATACTGAAGAAATAAAATATATAAAGCAAGATATATGGAATTATATAGCAAAGAAAAAGTGTTAAATAATTCTAATTGTGTTTTACATTTTAGATTCCTAAAAGTAGCCACCCTTTGCTTTGTTGACAGCAATGCAAACCCTTGGCCTTCTCTCAGTGAGCTTCATGAGGTAGTCACCTGAAATGGTTTTCACTTCACAGCCTTGTCAGGGTTCATTTGTGGAATTTCTTGCCTTCTTAATGGGGTTGGGACCATCAGTTGTGTTGTGCAGAAATCAGGTTGGTACACAGCTGACCACCCTATTTGACAACTGTTAGAATTTGTATTATAGTAAGAACCAATTAGCTAAGTAAAGAGAAACGACAGTCCATCATTACTTTAAGAACTGAAGGTCAGTCAGTCTGGAAAATTTTAAAAAATTTGAATGTGTCCCCAAGTGCAGTCGCAAAAACCATCAAGCGCTACGACGAAACTGGCTCACATGAGGACCGCCCCAGGAAAGGAGGACTAAGAGTTACCTCCGCTGCTGAGGATAAGTTCATCCGAGTCACCAGCCTCAGAAACCGCAAGTTAACAGCACCTCAGATTAGAGCCCAGATAAATGCCACACAGAGTTCTTGTAGCAGACACATCTCTATCAACTGTTCAGAGGAGACTGCGCGAATCAGGCCTTTATGGTCAAATAGCTGCTAGGAAACCACTACTAAGGAAAA